>JAANDG010000633.1:0-82111 GCA_036852015.1 Pelodera strongyloides | reverse complement strand
GTGGATTTGGGGAACACCTATGCTTGCTACGTTGCTACCGCATACGTTCATTACCATTTCTATACCCAGACACCAATGCTATCATATAGAAGCACACTCTCGGCACACATGTTGTTTTCTTGCTCTAAACCACACACATGTTTACCCCTTTTTATTACGATTCCACAAAAAACCGCGACATATTGGATCAGCTGTTTGCTGCCCGATTTCTACATCTATAGTTTTCTTTGAATATAGTTTTGAAAGTTTTTTTCAAGAACTTGGAGGCCAAGCAATTGGTAGATACTGATGATACGCTATCATCAACGTATGTTTCATAGCGCATAGTTTGTAGTTTACGCCGAGCGTATGTATAATAGTGGCAGAACAGGTCTAAAGACTAAAGCCTAATACTAAAGGAACTCTTTTTAGCTGAAAATTCCGTACGTGTTTGTGTGTAATCGTAATAGGATACAGATGCACTGTCCCTTATATTCATTCCATTTATTTGCTTAGCCTTAGCCCAGGCCCCCGCTATTATTCCGGGTGGCGATTTTTTTAGTAATATTATCCATTATATCCCACATGCGGTGTGTTCGTGGAAGCCCTTGGAGCAGACTTTGCAAATTGACTTTTACTTTGTTCAAGTAAATGTTATAACGCTTTACGTCTATGAAAACTTACTTTACGTAAGTCGACGCAAATTCCATATTTTTAACGATCTCTAGCCTCTAGGCCAAGTTTTTTTTTCGCTTTTAATAAATAGATAAATTCATTTTACGCTAGAAGAACCCGCTAAGGCTTAAAAATTGAAATATTTTCGGTACAATTGCGTTTCGTATTTCCAGATTTATTTTTTATTTTTTTTTTTAAACTTGTAATGCTAAAATGCAGACGTGTCGTTCACTACTATTCAACTGTACTGTTTTAGTAAATGAGCCTCTTTTTCCGTTTCTTTTCACTATTTTGCGCTCGAAAATGACTAATGGTAATTTACACCAAACCCGTAGTCTTTTGGAATAAAACGAATAAAATTTAGTTTGTAATTCAAAAAAAATTTTATTTCGTAACTTGAAGCTCTAAAACACGTTCCCCTGTAAATTCATAAATACTAGCATGCAATAATAATAACATCTATCTATCTAGCACCGATTGTGAAGAAATATGTAACTGTACACATTTTTTTATGTAAAAGTTGCATTTTCACAAAAAAAAAACAATAAATAACTTCAAAACAATAATTATCTCTCCTCTAAAGATTGAACTTCGATAGAAAAACTCAGAAAAACTAGAGCGCTATCTTATCACAATGTGTTTTATGTGTGCATTAATTGCCCCTCAATTTCGCTTTCCATTTTGCAAATTTCCCTTTAAAGCAAAATAACGGCCGGTTTTTGAAACGCATCGTGGACAGCTGAGTTCTTGCCTATTTATTCTAATTAGCACGAATTTAGCTCGATTTTTTTATTCTAATTTATGTTTTATGTTCATTTGCATATGCTGCATTAGAGCATAAGAACGCTGATGTACTCGATGCGCCTCAAAAACTGGCCGGTATTCCGCTTTAAAATTTGCTGCGCTTTACCTTTCATAATGTAATTTTTGTATTGGTTATGTATGGATGTATGCCAATCAGTCGGATTTGTAAAAAATTCTTACATTGAACCTTGCAGTTCTATTTGAATTTTTGATTTTTTTGTTATTTTACCCGAGCATTACAACCTTTTCGCAAGAGGATTTTCTGAAACAAAGGATTACAGCAAAATGTTAGGAAGTTCTTTTTTTTTTTTTTTTGATCTTTGTAATATTAAATGGATAGGTTCATCTCGAATTGCCCCCTTTTTTATAATTTCTATTGATAGTATGACGTATGACGGTCAAGATGCGAAAATTGCAGCAAATTTCCTTTGCTCCCCGAGGCAGGAGCACGCTCAAAGGCTAAACTACCTCGAATTAATAAAACAACTGGCCTACCGTAGGCTGTCTTACCATCCGGCAGAACAATTGTGGCAATTAGCCAAACAGCTGGTATTATGGCGAATAGCCAGACACAAACAAGAATCAAGACAACAACAAACTAGATGATTGGTTAGAATTGGAAAATAAGTATTTTTATTATTATTATAAACCTATGCCTATAATTAGTAGTACGCAAGCGGCTAACAACTCAGCTAAATGATGCGTGAGAATGACCTGCATATTTTCGGGGAAGCAAAAAAAGCGAATCCTCCTCCAAAATCTCCTAACATTCCATGAGCATTTTAGTACCAGGGAATAACCACTCCCACTCACAGAACAAGCGAAAAAATAACCACTACAAAAAAAAAAAAAAAAAAAAAAAAAAAAAAAAAAAAAAAAAAAAAATTTTGGAATCACACAAACAGGGCCAGTATGAATGTGGAAACAAACAAAACATCTAAGGAAACATCATTCAAAATTTGGAAAACAGTGCTAGGTTGACGCATAATAAATTTGCAAGAGAAACATCATAACACTGGAAAGTGGCGGTGCTTAGCTTAGGACATAGTAGAAATTGTGATTTTTTAAGAAAGAGAGACGTGAGGTAATAGGCTAGTCAAACGCACGATTAACGGCTTGCAATCTGCTATTTAAACTTGACTTGCAAGCAACTATCCTTATATTGTGCTCTTCTCCAAGTCCTGTATCCCTGTGGCATACCTGGAAAAAAAGTTGTGTAATATAGCAAATACTGTATACGGAGAACTGTGCATCCCCAGTAAGCACCACAGTGACCCAAGTATAGTCTATTTAATTAGTAAACACAAAACTGAGCGCTTTGGTTAATTAAAAGAGCGTTTCCACGCACTGCGCTCAGCTCAAATAGTGCTAGACCTGCGCGATGCTTCTTGCATCGAAAAGAAGAGCAATTAGTTAATTAGTAATAAGCACTCAGCAACCTCACAAGTTTATATGGCCTACAAAAAAAATTGGCTGCAAAGAAAACAATAACGTGTTCTTATAATTTACCATGATCCGCTGATCTTGATCCTCACATCGAACAGCGGGCTTTCCTTTTGGTTGGGCAGTGAGTCGCCGTGGAACCGATTCGGGTGAAGACGGAGGCACACTATATTTTTCCAGTCATCACATCACCTACAAACGCACAGTTTTTAGTTGCATTGTTGCATAGAGAATCGCTAAATCGCACTCGCAACTGTCGTGCGCTGCGCATTCTATTACAGCCATATTTACTACGTAAGCGCAGAATCTGGAAAATTTATAAAAACAACAGCGTTCGATTGTTCGATATAATATGTTCGGCGCCGTGACAAAGCGACATTAAAAACAGTTTATGTTGCTTGAAAGAGCTAACAATTGACGGCTTCAGTAAGTACGGCAAATAAACATAAATTAACCTGAAATGCCTGTCGCCGAGCGTAACCAGAGAGTAGGAGAGGCATCGAAATCGAAAGGCAATATCCTAAAATGAATACAATATACTCAGAAACAAGCGAACACTCAGAAATAGGTTTAGAGTTCTCGGGTTCACGCTCATTCGGAAGTGGTGATTAACACGCTATATGTTAACAAGTCCTTCGACAACACATTTGCGATAATCAACGGGTGAGAAAGAAATAGAGAGTGCTGTTCTCAGACTAGGCGGTGAAATTTACGTTCCTATTTGAACATTTTCTTAATGCAATTATGCTTGATATACGCAGAGTAGATAAAGCCCGTAAATGTTATAATGTTCCTGTATTTTACAGATATAAATGTAATAAAAAATGTATATGTCTACTTACTCGTCTGCAAGTTGCTCCTCGATGCAGCAACTCATGATGACTGCATCACTTGTCGAAATCTGTATCTGTCTGCATTGATTGCATCCATGCATGCCGTTCACTTAATAGAATATCACTTACAATAGGTACACGAGCAAATATAAAATTAGATAAACAAAAGCCCGCGTATACATTACAAGTATTCACCACAAACTACTATTTAAAAATACTACAACAAATAATTAAGCATATATTTAAAAACCTCAATATAATCTAAAATATTCAATATAATATAATATCAAATAAATTAAAGTCATTGGTGAAATGGCAGGTAGACAGACATTGAAAAGTTGCAAGTTGCTACATACCAATATTAAGCGCACAATATCGAAATAAACATAGAATAAGGTATTCTTACATCATAAGAAATACAAAATGAATGCAGCCGGCCCCCGCTCGCGGTGTGGTGTGGAAATTAAATGATACACCTTTAACTATTTTTAATCGATGCAGCCAGTGTACGGTAGGCCAGTTGTTTTATTAATTCGAGGTAGTTTGGCTTTTGAGCGTGCTCCTGGCTCGAGGAGCAAAGGAAACTTGCTGCAATTTTCGCATCTTGACCGTCATACGTCATACTATCAATAGAAATTATAAAAAAAGGTGCAATTCGAGATGAACCTATCCCTTTAAGCTGCATGTGGACCAAGCGCAGGTGCTTCATATGAAATCGTAAACTATAAATGTAATCCTATAAAGCACAAAGTTTAGCTTTCTGTTAATAGATAACTTGTCATTTCGAAAATTCAGAGCGAATCTTTGGCTAAAATTTATATAGGCTTCAAACAGGGGCGGCTGAAAAAAAAGGCGGCTGAATTAATTGTAAGTATTTTCTTTTTGTCCTTTTGCTTATAACATTCACTCCCCATTTTCAACTTTATTTCCGAAATTAATATTTTAAAATTTAACTTATGCACCTTTATATTTGTATATTACTCGTTTCTAATTCCCAGTTATTTTTTATTTTTTTTAATTTTTCTCAGAAGGGGATAGCTTTCTCTCTTCTCTCCTTCTCTGCTCTCTCTCTTCCTTTCTCTATTCTCTCTTCTCTCTTCTCTCTTTTGCTTTCTCTCTTCTCTTTCTCTCTTTATCTTTCTCTCTTTCTCTCTCTCTCTCTCTCTCACTCTCTCTCTCTCTCTCTCGCTCTTTCGACTAAAAAATGGATGAGACTGTCATGTCATGGCCCATATGGTCCTCATCACTTTGTCTACCCGCTGTACTTTCCACTTTGAACGTCACATTTCTCGTCCTTCAGTAGGAAGCAATTCCGATCTCAAATGGTCCTGTTGTTTCCGTCTGTTTAGTTGTTTCCGTTTCCGCGGGAAGTTTTGCTCTCCGCGTTTGTATCCTTTCTACTACTTCGATCCGCTTCCGCACATGATCATTTCTTCATAATTTTCTAATAATTGCCACGACATTCCCATTAAAGCGGTATGGTACGTGGTCCTGAAACTTGTTCTAGAATACCGTATTTCCATGCGTTTTGTCGACTTATTCTGTGACCTGCCGGTTCAGACGGACGGGCACAGAAATTGCATATAACACATGGGAGTGCGGTTGTCCTGAACCTGTTTTAAAAACCATGTGCCATACCGCTTTAAAGCTACCCGATTCCAGTTAAATGTTCACATTGGGACCCACCGATGTGCCCAGCATCATCGTTGTTTGTGACGAAAATGACAATGACAGGTAGAAATTTAGAAAAATATAAAAAAGCATAATTACTAAACCAAGCAGTAAATATAACAGAAGGAAAAGTAGCAAAGTAAGGGCAATTTGTCAAACCGCAGCACAAAATTACAATCTCACAAACTCACAAACAAAAAAGCAACTACAAATCAGTATCGGGCACCCTCGTGGTGAAAAATTATTTTCTTATTTCTTTGCTCAAAATTCCTTGTGAATTGTCAAATTCTTTGAGATTTTTGTGCAGAAAATGAAAAAAAGAGAGTAATTGGTTAATAGGCTTACATTACATGAAATAATTGAATTTCTTGAAAAAGTTCCACGAAAACATTAATAAAAGATGATTTCTAACAGACAAAAAGAGAAAATATACAAAAAAATATGGTAAAGCAATTTGCAAGAAAAAATATTGTTGTTATATGAAGGTATAAAAAAATTTGCTTGTTTTATGAAAAGTAAAGGTATAAAACGTGGGTATTTTATCTGGTATGTCACACATTTTAAGACAAGTTGAAAGAAAAAGAGAATATTTTCTTTTACAGTAGAGAAAACTTATTACCATGTTATTTTATTTTTATTATATTTTTCCATACTTTTATAATAAATAGTACAGTAGTAGTCTGTGCTGAACATTTCAAATATTAATAAAAATAGTGCTGTACTTAAAGGGACGGGCCCATCAAAATAAACCTATATTTTGCATGTTTTTATAATTTGTATAAAGGGGGTTTATTATAATATATGTACACTAAATTTCGGCTAGACTTTATCCCGCTGAAATTTTTCGGTGTCGATTAACTCAAAAGTGTACCGTAGCGTAGAAGACCAACAATTGCACCTTTATTTCCTTACCGCGTCTCCCGAGGATACCTCGCTCTGATTGGGACCCGGGAGACTATCTGTCCATATAGCCACATTCCCCCGGGACACGCGATAAGGAAATAAGGGTGCAATTGTTGGTCTTCTACGGTATACTTTTGAGTTAATCGACACCGAAAAATTTCAGCGGGACAAACTCTAGCCGAAATTTAGTGTACATGTATTATAATAAACCCCCTTTATACAAATTATAAAAACATGCAAAATATGGGTTTATTTTGATGGGCCCGTCCCTTTAATATTTGCATTGGATTGCAATTAAAATGAATATTGATATATTTTTAAATAATTTTTAATACTAATGTTTCAGCGGTTTCAGGTTGTGCAGGTGCAGGCTCGCGACGCTTTTTGGGGTTTTAATATTTTAAAGCGAAATACCGGCCGGTTTTTGAAACGCATCGTGGACAACTGAATTCTTACGTATTTATGCTAAGTTACTCGAATTTCGCTCGATTTTTTATTATGATTTATGTCATTTGCATAAGCTGCATACGAATGCTAGTGTACTCGATGTGTTTCAAAAATCGATCGGTAGTTCGCTTTAAATTTAAAATTAGCTTGGTTTTGGTGCAAATTTTTCAAAAGTATGTGTGTGCGTGTGTGTGGTAAATATGGTTATGCAACAAATTTTCACGTTCTATAACATTTTTATAAACTAAAAGTAGCTCTGCGCCTTGTTGCCCTTGTTCATGGAACGTATGAATACACTTCTGTGAATTTCCGGCACAGATTGGAGCACAATTTGCATATACTACATAGTCAGAGTACCGTTCAAAAACCGCGTGCCATACCGTTTTACTTCAAGTTCAGTACGTAACAAGCACAGTACATATTCGATGCAGGACTGAAGTCAGGCTCAGAAGGTTGAGATCACTTTTTTAATACTTTTTGTTATGACAAATGTGAAGTATAATTTACTTCTTTTCGTTGCAAATTGCACCTGCAGTGGCTGTAAATTTAGCGTTTTTTGCAGAATAGAGACGTCGATTTCTTGTCAAGAAATCGTATGAACACTTCTGAATTTTGATCATTTGTGAGTTCTGATACCATTTCAAAGCGGTATGTCACGCGGCTAATGAATATTCTTGTTTTATATGCAAATTTCTATGCTATTTGGGTATTTCGCGCACCGAATGGAACCCAATTAGCATACAATACTTGAGAATGAAGTAGCATACTCAGAACCACGCGCCCTATAGCCTATATAGCCTAACGAATTTAAAGTAATAAATAAAGCGCGCAAAACATTTTCAATGTAAACAAGTGTTCGTATAACTCAAACTTCACATTTCATACGTTACAATTGCGAGTGTATTTTTTAAATTTACCTCAAAAATAAGATTTCATTTGGAATTTTTTATTTGAATTAAAATGACATTTTGCATTTGGTATCTCGGCAGCAGTCATTTAACATTCACGAAAATCGTCTTGATTTTCAAATTACCCGCCGAAACCCGATGAAATTCTAGGCGCATTTCTGCTAATTTTTGAAAAAAATTTACGTTTTTTGCCAACAAAATATCACTATGCAAAATTTTTACCGTTTTAAACTTTTAAATTTAAATTTTTTGGCATTCGCGAACTGAGCAAAAATGACGTTCCGGAAACCAGACATTATTTTTTAAATCCTATTAATTTTAATTTACTTTTGTAATTTATTGACCTTTACCGCTAAGTTTATCATTTTTGCTACAGGAAGTGGGCGGAGCTACAATATTGGGGGCGGAGTCGGTTGGTGGGAAGATGCACCAAATATCGGAGTATATCGAGCGAATTCGCACCTCTCTTAGCCCGCGAAGGGTTCAGCGAGAGGATAGAAAGATGGATGCGGCGGTCTCGCGCGGCTCACCTCTGGCTCCAAGCTCGCTTCCGTGCGGCTCTCATATCACGGGACCCGCGCCTATAGCTGAGCCAGATGCAGACGACATTGGCGTCGATGAAGATATGGTTCTTGAACCTGCCCTGGCCGAGGCTGAACCTCATTTGGACCATGGAGAGCCTGAGGAAGAGTTTTCCGACTATTTTGACCTCCCGGATATGAAACAAAGCAGTTTTTCCCTCCCAACCTCACCAATTTCAATGCAGGATCCCAGATATTCCCCCGGGAGGTGCTGGACGATTATGGAACATTGTAAAGGTGGGATTTTTCACATCTTGTTTAATATTATGCAAACATTTTAATTATTTAGTTAATGCACGTTTTCCACCAAAATTCTGTAGATGTTGTTTGTTTGTCTGATTGTTTGTTGTGATGCACGTTACTTTAGTTTGCACGGAATTTGTTACCATTGGTCCATACTGTACATACATAGGCGTTGAAATTTGGACTGCCATGTCATATGGTTCATATTTTTTAATGTCCGGAAATCAGAGCATGCTAGGCACCCTTATTTATAAATGTGTTTTATGAAAGATTAGGTAACTTTGTAAACAGTGACGCTCGTATCTCGCTGTGTATTGCGTAGTTCGTAATTTGTTAATTTGGTAGACAGCGTTAATGTACACTTAATCCCTTAATAGGAGTCTGTGAAAAGGAAATTTCTTATTATATTGTAAGTGTTTTCATCACTAACGATTGGCATTTAGTGATTTAGTTCCGTATTCCTTGCATACGGATGTTGTATTTTATCTTCTTCCTTATATATGGTCTATCACTGTTATTTTATCTTCTCTTAATCCTGCCTGTGAGCCTGTGTATTTAGAAAACTTTGAAGATATTTATTCTTCATTATTTGCTAGAATTCTTGTGCTTTCGTCTGATGGTGAGCGCATGTGCGAAGATTTTGCATTGCGTCTTACTTGTCTTACGTTTTTATATAATTTTTTTTTACAAATAACATCATTGATTAACAGCTTAATCACTTATATGCCGGAACGGTATCTGATGCCATATTCTCCTCAAGGCTCAAGAGGGGATACTGTCTTTTCCCGTGACTATCGCGTTTGAATGCTATTTTTTTCTCCCCAGTGTACATTTCCCTGAGGGGTATAGCTATGGTTTTCCACCTTGGCGTTTCCCCAGAAGGGAGCTCCTGGTGGGTAACGGTTCCCAGCTCAAGCGGTTTCTCTTCCCACTATGTGTGTGTATTTGTTAGTATAATCGCATTCCAGCAACGTCATTTGTGTGTTTCCAATTCTCAAATTCTCTGTCCGTTTTCCTTAATTAGTCGCACAAACGCCTCGTGCTTGTCTTTTCGTATGTATATGCTCTCAAGCTGCTTAGGTCCTTCTCTCCCTCTCTCTCTCTCTCACTCTCTCTCTCTCTCTCTCTCTCTCTCTCTCTCTCTCTTTGTCGCTTATATTTACGTCTAAGCACATTCCTTAATTATATGTATTTAGATCTGGCCATATTATTTATTTCTCTATAATACTTAATCATACGCAAAGATACATCAAACGACTATGTGTACCTATTAATGTTCTTTTGCCAGTTTTTCGTTTTAAAGCTATATGGCACGTGGTTTTGAAATGTGTACTCTGGGTCTATACAGCTATATGCGCACTATGCACTATATGGACATTCTGTTTCTTTCTGTGCTGGAAACAGTCCAAAGGGGGCAGAATTTGAATATAATTTATGGGTCTCTTGTTCTCAACTATGAGTTTCACAAAACCACGTGCCCTACCGCTTTGCAAATTTATAATTCCTCTTGAATGAATATAATTTACGGGTCTCTCGTTCTGAACTATTATTTTCACAAACCACGTGCCCTACCGTTTTGCAAATTTATAATTCCTCTTGAATCGGTAACGTTCTTCTACTGGTGTTGATGTATAATCGAGTAAGCAGAGTGGCTGAGGGCCCAGGATTTCGGGCTCGTTATAAGAGGGAATCTGTTCGGAATGAAAAGGAGAAGGAGAGAGGGGGAGAGAGAGAGAGAGAGAGAGAGAGAGAAGGGAGAGACAGAGAAGAGAGAGAGACAGAGAAAAGGAAGAGGTAAAGAGAGAAGGGAGAGAGAGAGGAAGATGGATTTATGTAAAAAGGCAAGTGAAAGAGGGTTGATTTCTCTCCGTAGATCACCGTTTTTTGGGCACAAGTAATGGCCCCGACACACATTCTTGGGCCAATATCCGGCAATTTTTTTTCTGGTCCACCGTTATATCGCTCTTGGAGGCCTGGAGCCAGTATTATTATTATTCTGCTAAATATTGATCAGTATTAAGCAGATTCCAGGCTTACGTATCTAGGAAACTGTTGTATGTTGGAAATAGGGTGCTTGAATAACCTCTACCTAAGCTTATCTTTGTTTTGGACTCTTAATTTATTGTTAACCTAACAATTAAAAGCTCCATTGTATTGTATTGTAACTATTTTGGAAATTACCCCGAATGTTTTGACTACTACAATATGAGTATACTGTAATAGCCAAAGCCTGGAAAACACGAGTTCGCATGTGAACCTTTATTCACAGAAAGGCCACGGTAATACAGGACAGGGTTTGAGCGTATTTGTCCAAGGAGCGTCCAAGGGCCACCAGGGCTCGCTGTCAGACCTCTTTAGATGCCGGGGTTTCCAACCACACTGCGACACTGGAGCACGCCACCACTAGTCCGGGAGAAGACGGTTTGTGACGGTACCGTAAACCGTGAGCAGACTTATCGGCTCTGTCAGACCGTGGGCAGTTTCGCGGATATCTGCCAACCTGCGGTTTTGTACGGACCCGGCAAACCGTTTGGAGATCCATCAAAGGATAGGATGATACGATGATAGGATGCGATAAACCATTATCCAAGGGTTTATATATCTTCTACAGTAGTCTAATTATTGATTGGAATTACTCTTCGTGAACAATAACACATTTATAGACATAGTCAATTAATTCCCTCTAGGAATACGTTTCTCCTTGAATTACACGTATATCTCTAGTTGTGACGTATAGTCGCAACACTCCCAAAACGAGAAATATTAATAAACTTTGCTGATTCTGATTGTTGGTTGTGTGCTCAAGCATTTAACTCCCAAAACGAGATTTCCGCTATTCGGGTACTATCATTAGTTCTTGTCAGATCATGGTATCCCATATGCAAATTATTCTTTTAGAAAACGTAACTCTTGGCATTTTTGCATTTTTATGTGCATAACACATCCTCCCAAACGAGAAATTCTAAATTAGAATATTTGGATGAACAACTTGGCTGTTTTCGCTTACGATTCACTTCGTTTTTTTTTTACCCTCATTTCACACACTTTTGTTCATCCTCTATTGTTGAAGCACATTGTTACTCGGTTAAATTTAGATGAAGATGTATGCAAATTTTGTTCACGACATGTAAGGAAATTACATTGTCTAACTTTTTCATAACTATCAATAAGTTTTCTTATACAACTTTTCAGTTCGGATACTTTTTCTCAGAAAACTGGTCCAAAAGTACCTAACTTTCAAATTCTAATTTAATATTCAGTGCTATGAGAAGCTTCACGTCTCACAATCATGTTTGAGAGAAAATATCATACTGATTTAGATATAATAGATAATAATAATATCGTATGCTTTTCATGATATCGTGAATATCATGACTTTGGGACATGACCGCCTGATCGGTCAACATGGTCTATGGCCGCTTGGTCGGCCAACATAGTTCCGAACACTTTCGTGAACGGTATTTACAAAAATGGTCCGGTGGAGCCGCGGTCGCCATGTTTTGACTACTACAATATGAGTATACTGTAATAGCCAAAGCCTGGAAAACACGAATTCGCTATTGAACCTTTATTCACAGAAAGGCCACGGTAATACAGGACAGGGTTTGAGCGTATTTGTCCAAGGAACGTCCAAGGGCCACCAGGGCTCGCTGTCAGACTTCTTTAGATGCCGGGGTTTCCAACCACACTGCGACACTGGAGCACGCCACCACTAGTCCGGGAGAAGACGGTTTTGGTACGGTCCGTAAACCGTGAGCAGACTTATCGGCTCTGTCAGACCGTTGGCAGTTTCGCGGATATCTGCCAACCTGCGGTTTTGTACGGACCCGGCAAACCGTTTGGAGATCCATCAAAAGGATAGGATGATAGGATGCGATAAACCATTATCCAAGGGTTTATATATCTTCTACAGTAGTCTAATTATTGATTGGAATTACTTCTTCGTGAACAATAACACATTTATAGACATAGTCAATTAATTCCCTCTAGGAATACGTTTCTCCTTGAATTACTCGTATATCTCTAGTTGTGACGTATAGTCGCAACACTCCCAAAACGAGAAGTATTAGTACACTTTAATGATCATGATTGCTGGTTCTGTCAAGGTCTGTGCTCAGTCGTTTACTCCCAAAACGAGATTTCCGCTATTCGGGTACTACCAGCAATTCTTGTCAGACCATATGGTATCCCATATGCAAATTATTCTTTTAGAAAACGTAACTCTTGGCATTTTTGCATTTTTATGTGCATAACACATCGATGTGTTATGCACATAAAAATGCAAAAATGCCAAGAGTTACGTTTTCTAAAAGAATAATTTGCATATGGGATACCATGATCTGACAAGAACTAATGATAGTACCCGAATAGCGGAAATCTCGTTTTGGGAGTTAAATGCTTGAGCACACAACCAACAATCAGAATCAGCAAAGTTTATTAATATTTCTCGTTTTGGGAGTGTTGCGACTATACGTCACAACTAGAGATATACGTGTAATTCAAGGAGAAACGTATTCCTAGAGGGAATTAATTGACTATGTCTATAAATGTGTTATTGTTCACGAAGAGTAATTCCAATCAATAATTAGACTACTGTAGAAGATATATAGACCCTTGGATAGTCCTATCGTCCTGTCATCCTATCCCTTTGCTGGATCTTCAAACGGTTTGCCGGGTCCGTACAAAACCGCAGGTTGGCAGATATCCGCGAAACTGCCCACGGTCTGACAGAGCCGATAAGTCTGCTCACGGTTTACGGTACCGTCACAAACCGTCTTCTCCCGGACTAGTGGTGGCGTGCTCCAGTGTCGCAGTGTGGTTGGAAACCCCGGCATGTAAAGAGGTCTGACAGCGAGCCCTGGTGGCCCTTGGACGCTCCTTGGACAAATACGCTCAAACCCTGTCCTGTATTACCGTGGCCTTTCTGTGAATAAAGGTTCACATGCGAACTCGTGTTTTCCAGGCTTTGGCTATTACAGTATACTCATATTGTAGTAGTCAAAACATATAGATATAATAGATAATAATAATATCGTATGCTTTTCATGATATCGTGAATATCATGACTTTGGGACATGACCGCCTGATCGGTCAACATGGTCTATGGCCGCTTGGTCGGCCAACATAGTTCCGAACACTTTCGTGAACGGTATTTACAAAAATGGTCCGGTGGTCGCCATGTTTTGACTACTACAGTATGAGTATACTCCCTACCGCGGTCGCCATGTTTTGACTACTACAATATGAGTATACTGTAATAGCCAAAGCCTGGAAAACACGAGTTCGCATGTGAACCTTTATTCACAGAAAGGCCACGGTAATACAGGACAGGGTTTGAGCGTATTTGTCCAAGGAGCGTCCAAGGGCCACCAGGGCTCGCTGTCAGACCTCTTTAGATGCCGGGGTTTCCAACCACACTGCGACAATGGAGCACGCCACCACTAGTCCGGGAGAAGACGGTTTTGGACGGTCCGTAAACCGTGAGCAGACTTATCGGCTCTGTCAGACCGTGGGCAGTTTCGCGGATATCTGCCAACCTGCGGTTTTGTACGGACCCGGCAAACCGTTTGGAGATCCATCAAAGGATAGGATGATACGATGATAGGATGCGATAAACCATTATCCAAGGGTTTATATATCTTCTACAGTAGTCTAATTATTGATTGGAATTACTCTTCGTGAACAATAACACATTTATAGACATAGTCAATTAATTCCCTCTAGGAATACGTTTCTCCTTGAATTACACGTATATCTCTAGTTGTGACGTATAGTCGCAACACCGAATGAGTATTTTTCCTGAGTGATGAAAATGTGTAGAATGTGTATTTTATCCATGCATCAGTTTTTGGACAGATATCACTCATACCTTAAAATGTATGATATCCAAGATTCATGAATACCTACGGAACTATTTCGTGCCTATTTATCTGAAAATGACTTCCTCTCTCTCTCATCTCTCTCTCTCTCCCTTCTCCCCCCTCCCCTCTCTCTCTCTCTCTCTCTCCTCGTTTTCAATCAAAATACATATAAGGTGGAGAACGAGGCAGAGATTGCGTGACATTCAATCACAATATGACACCACTTTTTTCTGATCTTCTGGAGATGGAGAATCTCTCTCTTCCCTCTCTTTCTCTCTGTCTCCTCCACTCTCCTCTCTCTCATCTCTCTCTCTCTCTCTCTCTCTATCTCTCTCTATCTCTCTCTCTCTGTCTTTCTTTCTCCGTCTCCCTCACTCTGTTTTTTTCCCTCTTCTCTCCTCTCGCTTCCTCCCTTCCTCTCTATGCCTCTCCTTTCGGTCTCCTTTCGGTCTCCATAGATTTCATTTTTTTGGTAAATCAACCAGAGAACTCCTACAGAGAGTACTGGAGGAAGCAAAGAGAGAGAGAGAGAGAGAGAGGAACGAAAAGAGAGAAAGAAATGAAAAGAGGAAAATATAGATCAAGAGAAAGAGAGAGAGAGAGAGAGACTACACGCACTTCATCGCAAAGAGGGACGATTCCACCAAATTCACACGTTATTCTGGAGTCAATTTCTTGGTTTTATGAAAAATTTGTTTTGAAGCATTTTTTTCTGCCCTTATAAGCTGAATATTGTCAAGGTGCGATAGCGTTCCTTTAAAAAACATGCGCTATGCTAACTGTGATAGTAAAATAGAAAAGGAGTATCATTTGTTGGAATACGTTGCTGCCACACATTTGTAAGGGCGTCGAACGATAACGTTTTAAAGGGAGAGGCCCATGAGGAAAAACACTTCCTCAATTTACTTGTACATACTGTCCGGAGTTTCAGAAATATTACTGTGAAAACCGCATTGCTTGAAGCCTAGAACTCGCATAGTTATTCCCCGGCAAACAGTTCGGCTAGGTACCGTAGCCAGCAACGTCAAAATTTGTTTTTACGGTTTATATCCGTTCATTTGCATTCTTTCTCTATATAATAATGGTCAAATGAATAAAGATCATTCCTACGACAATAAAGAGGCGTTTCCAATACAAGAATGCCCTAAAAGCGCGAGAATTGATTCTGACTACGGTACCTGGCCGAACTCTTTGCAGGGCAATAACTCCGTGAGTTCTAGGCTTCAAGCAATGCGGTTTTCACAGTAATATTTCTGAAATTCCGGACGTTCTTTACAAATAAATTGAGGAAAACTTTATTCTCATGGGCCTCTTCCTTTAAAGCGAAATGCTAGCCTCTTTGGAAAAGTTGCATATGATAAGCAAATCCTATGTATCCTATGCTAATTTTGCACGATTGCCGTGGACGATCGTACACAATTAGCATAGGATACATAGGATTTGCTTATCATATGCAAATTTTCCAAGGGGGCTAGCATTTCGCTTTAATATTTCGTACTGATGATCACAAACTACGAAACCTTCAACTAGGCGTAATACCAGACCGCTACACCGCCTTTCCATACGCATGAAACTTCTGTAACGTAGATGAAAATCTTCACGATCGAAGAAATACACCGTTCTTCTGCATGGTAATTCTAATTTGAGGGGCGGCACACTTTTATATCCGAAGCGGAACAATTTATTCTAATGATTTCAGTGAAGTGAATCCTAACTCACACTACAGTTACTCTTTTATATAATAAGATCGTACATCCCCTTTACTGTATGAGTTAGGCACAAACGTCTTACTGTATGTTGTAAATACGGTTCCTGTTGTTTGTTCGTAATATGAAATCAACTTTTATTCAAGGAAATTTAATTTTCAAAACAGGATTCCATCTATCGTGTCTTTTTGTAATACGCTCCGTGCCATGTCTTCATTTTTTTTCAGTCTCCTCAATGAAACAAAGAGAGTGCGAGAAAGAAGGATAGATAGAGGCGGGAGAGAGAGAGAGAGAAGAGAGAGAGAGAGAGAGAGACAGACAGACAGACAGAGAGACAGAGAGAGAGAGAGAAAAGAGAGAGAAAGGAAGAAACAATAGGCAAAATGGGTGCAACCCTAAAAAGTAAACCGAGGGAAACGAGGGAGAGAGTGAGAGGGAGAGAGAGAGAGAGAGAGAGAGAGAGAGAAAGAGAAGAAGAAAAAGAGCGAGTCATTCCAAAAAGAAAGTAGAATCCAATTGCACAGTGTTGTTGGGCGGTACTGTAGTTTTGTCATTACCTCTCTCTCCCTTATTCTTACCAGTCTTCCAGAACCCCTACCAGTTGGTCTTACTTCCCTAGCCATATCACTTGGTCCCCTCTGGATCTCCTCTCGTCACCCTCTCTCTCTCTCCTCTCTCTCTCTCTCTCTCTCTCTCTCTCTCTCTCTCTCTCTGTCTCTCTCTGTCTCTCTCTTTAATCCTTTGCGAAGTTGTTTCCCTCGGATCAGTAACTAACTTTAAACGTTTTATGACCCACAGGAAATTGCAATGAAAACAGAATTTGTTTGTGCCGCAACTAAATACTTTGCTTTGGCTGAATAGCATTTTGTATGATTCTAAGCGAGTGTTTGTGAATGTGAATGTGAATATTTGTGTGAGTGAATTCCGTTATTCAATCAATATTGCTTACCTTTTATGAGTATTTTTTCTGTTTGAAATGTTCCCGTCATACATAGGTCATAGGGCCAAAGTCACAAGTATTAGGTCACCAGCTTTAGTCACTCTCTTTATCTTTTTATATTTTTATATTTTTCTCTGTTCCTCTCTTCCTCTCTTTCTGTCTTCCTCTCTTTTTGTCTTTTTGTCTTTATGTCTTTCTGTTTTTCTGTTTTTCTCTTTCTCTCTTCCTCTCTTTCTGTCTTTCTCTCTTTTTTTTTGGCGTTCTGCTGAAAATCGTTGTATATTGAACAGTTAATTGCATAGTTTAATTCCAGACGTTGAAGCCCAATAAGAAAAAAACTTGATCATAAAACGTTTTCAATAATTACTGCGTCCCATGGACTTTAAAGGTCGAATTTTGACCGAGTCCCTCTTTCCATATTTTTGTCTATCTCTCTTTTTTGCCTCTCTTTCTCTGGTTCTCTGTTCCTCCCTTTCTTTATTTTCTTTTAGAAGTCACTTATTTTCTGTGAGCCTGACCCTTTAAGAATAGTATTTACTCGCAGGTCTCTGGACGAAAATTGTTTCTGGAGTTGATTTTATTATTTCTGGTTCTGTTTTTTTTTTTTTCGTTCGCCATGCATCACTTTCTCTCCTTTTTTCAAAAAGTTAATCCCGGACGGATTTTGGTATCTTTGCCTCTTATAGCCTTATCACTACTCAACACACCTAATACGCCCGCTCATTTCGTTTTCGAAGTAAAAATGTTATATTTTTAGTTATATTTTATGGATTATTATTTGAAAAAATAAGGAAATTGGGTACGGGAAATGTTTTTTTTTTTCGAAAATGACCTGTTTTTTTAAAATGACCTTGTGAACAATCTACGTATATGTCAATGTGAGCAAACGGAAATAGATGCTTGATTTTAGTTTGAGTTACCGTAACCTTACTACCTTACTTGCTCAAATTTGGTTTATGTCTCCTTTAAAGCGAAATACCGCCGCTTTTTGAAACGCATCGTGCACATCTGAATTCTTGCTGTTTTATGCTAAGTTACTCAAAATTAGCTCGATTTTTTATTCTAATTTATGTTCATTTGCATAAGCTACATAATAATGCTGGTGTACTTGATATGTTTCAAAACCGGCCGTTTCGCTTTAAAATAGAAGTAAAGTTGAAGTAAAAGTGTAAAGTAAGTTGCCAAACACGTCCAAATGGAAAAATTGCACAACGATTGTTTCTTGAATTCACACTTCCGTTTATTTGTTTAAACCTTTTCGACCTTTTTAAAATTTGTTGGGTGTGTTTTGGAAACCAGTCGATAAGATCTACAATTGAACATAAGACGTCACAATCGTTGTTCTGTGTGCTTTGCAAAGTTTCCTTATTTACTTCTTGCTTATTCTTTTAGATTGTTGATTACACGTAATACATATATTCATAAAAATCACCGTCCGAATGATAATCCTGTTGAATGGATGGCATAAGCCGAAGCCTTAAAGCGAAATACCGGCCGATTTTTGAAACGCATCGCGTACCGGCGTACCCCTACTTTCTTGTGTATCATATGCAAATGAGCATAAATTATAATAAAAGATAGACCCCAAATCGACCCCTCTTAGCATAACTGCATAAGAATGCGGATATTTGAGATGCGTTTAAAAAACCGGCTGGTATTTCGCTTTAATTTTCTGACACTCTGTCATATTTTGTCACTTATTTCCGGAATACGCAATGCTAAGACGTATAGACATATCTATTGCTGACTTGCTCGCTTGGATTAAGTATAAAGCGATATAACACCGTGTTTTTGAAAAATGTCATGGGGAAATGTATTATCATATGTTGTACGCAAATGCATATAATTAGAAAAAGTAGCGCGCAGTTATTTGCATTCGCAAGAAGAGAATACAGCGCCCAGGATTCGTTTCAAAAACGGCTGTTAAACGGCTTGAGCCCCTCCAGTTATGTTTAAGAATATGGATTGCTATGAATAACGGAGTGGAATACTATATTATATCGTGCCCAGGGGTCCCTGCCATACATACCCTTGCAGTCGTAATTATTCAACAATTTCTGGTGTGCAACCTAGGACTATCGTACTCGTCCAACAATTTTCTTACATAAGGCTCCGGTTTACGATTCCCACCATTTCGAATGTAAAGTGTTTAGAGTGGTTGTAATTTCGCTCGAAAATGGGACAATATGAGGCGATTCCTGGCCCACTTAACAGGGGCGATATTGAGATTCATTCGCCCTTTGTTGGCCCCCGGGCTGGCCCGATTGGGAGCCCGGTAGTCAGTAGACGACGCGTCATATAGCCCCCATTGGCCCAGTGGCCTAGGCTTAGGCTTAGCGTTTACCGTAGTGCATAAAATTGCAGTAATTATGAATTATGAGGTTGTTATATTTTGCTGCTTACGAATGTGTAATAGTTTCGCTGCAAAACTTGCAATGTATCAATAAGTACGCACTACTTCAATGTACGATCTTTTTATTTATTTTTTAGTAGCGGAATCCATCATAATGGAAAACATTGCTGGAAATCAGCAATATTACATCGTTTATTAGACATGTAATTAGGCGATTATTATCATTTTTATAATTGGGCAGACTGCAGACAGACAAACCTAAATGCTTTCCTAACAAGGCTAATCTCCATTTCATTTTTTATTTACATAAATGTCTGTCTAGATAAATCTTGTTGGCCTTTTGTTATTAATGTAATGATTGATCATTAGTTCCGTACATTTTGATCAAATCTAAATCCTGTTTAAAGCGGTATTGTACGTGGTTCGTGAAGCGTACTGCATTCGAATGTTCTATGTGAAGTTCCCTTCCGTGTCCCCGTATACGCTTCATGAACTTCGTGCAATACTGCCTCTAGACTTTTTTTTTTACTTTTGCATCATCATCACATTCTTGTCTCTTCTCTTCCCTCCATGTGTTGATATGCAAATTGCAACTACAGTATGCGATGCAACTTCTTATTTGATCTCAGCGTCGGCTGACATGTAGTTACAGTATGCAATTATGCAAATTAGCCGTTATTTAGCCAAGATTCCTTGCCGAATGCTAGCCCGGCAACTGAGCAACTTGATGTCTTGTACGAGACGTTCAGCTGCTATACAAGAGGAAGATGAAGAGCAAGCAGACCTGGAAACCATAGAACAAAAAGATGAAAAACACATCGATAGTGAGTATTGAGTGAGATCACCCCAAGTACTACCCACAGTACCCAGGCTTTTGCATGCTAACTGCATTATACGGTGGCCAAGGGAGAACACTGTGTAACTGACTAACTAGACGTAAGCATTATAGAACAAGCAATAGTCATTACTTACAGTACCCAGATTTTGCATGCTAACTGCATTATACAGTGACCAAGGGATAACACCTGTATGACTGACTAACTAGAAGTAAGCTTTAGAGAACAAACAATAGTTATTACTTACAGTACCCAGGCTTTGCATGCTAACTACATCATACTACAGCGGTCGCTTGATTACTGTGGATTGTTTATTCCGGAGAAATTTCGATCTGAGTCGGCTCGCTGGCACGTTATGGACCAACTGATTATCACGTCTATTTTTGTTCACATCACTGTTCGCATTAACACTTTGCTTGAGTAATGAACATATTCCTGAGTTTGAGCCTGAGGTCACCAAAAATAGATATCCTGTTTTGAACCCGACTCTCACAGAGTCTGCGGATTGCTATTCCAATCATATCTGTGATTTTGCATGAAGTGTATCACTATTTGTTTCCAACATCGAGTTACATCAGCTTTAAGCACGGCTTTTGTGCACCCGATTTGATAGCTGACAATCTATTTTATGTAACTGCTACCGCAATATTTCTTCACATGTTCACAAACAAACACATTTTCATTGTCAGCTGAAAAACTTTTAAAGCGAAATACCGGCCGGTTTTTGAAACGCATCGAGTACACAGTACACCAGAATTCTTACGCAGCCTGTGCAAATTAACATAAATTAGAATAAAAAATCAAGCTAAATTCGAGCAAATGTTCTGCTGTCCACGATGTTTTTCAAAAACCGGCCGGTATTTCGCTATAAGTGTATCCTTCTTTCTGTCAGCTATATTGTTATATTGCTGGGAGTGAGTTGTCAGGTTTAAAGCGAAATACCGGCCGGTTTTTGAAACGCATTGCGTACACCTGCTTTCTCATTCAGCATATGCAAATGAGCAAGAAATAGCATAACAACTAGACCCCAATTCAATTAGACCCCACGTAGCATTAATGCAAAGAATGCAAGTACTTGAGATGCGTTTCAAAAACCGGCCGGCATTTCTTTTTAATAACTTCCATAGGCCATAGGTTAACGTATTTTCCTGATGATGGCCTTATGTTCGAGGGGTTGACAAACACTATGTTTAAGATTTGTGCCTTTTGTCGTTTAGATTCATACTCACGCGATTTATGTAGCAGTATAAAATTTTGTGTAGTCTACCCTTCAGCAAGTCCCAAGACTCTTGTTCTTCGGGTACCCGCACCCGCTCCTATTTCAATTAGTGGGTATTACGAGAAAACACGTGTTGGCCAATTGCAAAGTTAGCCCAGAGCCCTAGAACCTAGAACACAGAAATCTGCTGTCAAATTAACTAGAACATTTGCAGAACTGCTCTAACTTAAGTAAACTCTGACATCCAAGTAAAGTTTATGCTTTGCAACGTAAGTAAGTCAAGGTGGAATGAAATCAGATCAGTTCACGGGCAAACCAACCAAGCTTTTGAAAATAGGATAAAAAAAACAGTTTGTTTTATAATTTGCAACGGTGGGAAACGGGACATTGCCGTCAATTTTCCCGTTAAACTATTGAAAATCTATGGAATTTCTCACATTTGTGTGCTTTTCGAATCTTTATTTTATGACGTTTTGCAAGGATAGAAATATGCAAATATATATGCATACATAAGAAAAACATGATAAGTTGTTAGTGGATTAAAAATAGATAAAAAGATGTAAAAGGGATAAATGGGGACTAGATTATTCAATAATACGATGTATGAGTCATCATAATTTTGTGAAGAAAAACGGGACTTAGTCATTGTCCTAGGTCCTAGCAGATTCGGGACTTGCAATTAGTAGATGAGCAGATATAGATATAATTAAGTGAATAAACAATTAGAACTAATAGAATATGGATAAAAATGTTAATTGAAACGTGTGGGTTGGTAATATGCACTATTTTAAAAAACAATTACGTTAGGGTGCTGGTATATGGTATTCGTGGTACCACAATTGTAACACTTACTCGTTTTCTTTAAGCTTTTATAACGAACACAGCTGTGATCGTATGCGCGAACTCCGGGAATATGCACCCAGCTCCCAGTGGGAGGTGAGAGAAAGAATGGGATCAGTCAGGGATTGATCACACCATCCCTGATCACACCAATCAGGGATACGCTGTTCGTGCATACGGCCACTGAACGTTGTACGTGTATCGTCCATTTTGTTTTACTCGGTTATATTTCTATTTGCATGCTCAGATCATATTATATTTGCTTTTTTTTGGTTCTTCACTCATGCTTTTTGTTGATTATGTTTTGTTGTCCTAACACTTGATTATTAAACGCTAGCTACTTCGATAAAGAAGAACAGAGCTCATAAAGCCTTAGGAGGTATTATATTACATCCATACTGAATAGTTTAAACTTTAAACCGCCATACTTTATACTTTTTCCCTTTCAGACGTCGCGCCTGCCGCTGTTCCCGAGCGGCTCGCTCACCCGCTTCGCCCGTTCTCGCCCGTCCTCCAAACTCAGAGCTCGCTCCCGGTTGGCGTTCTCTGTTCCGACGCGGAGATGGACGCGGCACTGGCGCCGCACACGTCGCCCAATGGCGGTCCATTGATGGGCGGGGCGTCGCATGAACTGCAGAGGCGAACCACGGCCCCTCCATCACACAGAGCGATGGCGAATCGACGACACACCGTATGGTTCGTGCCGGGATCCAGACGGTCAGTCATCTTTTAATCAATCGATAAATCGATAAATCAATAATTAGAATTGAAAAATCAATATTACCCCTTAGTGTTCTCTATATGCGATATTTTGAGCGAGTTCTGGTACAAACTTTTTTCATACGAATTTGAATTTCTGCCCTTTGAAAGATGACACAATATTGCAAATAAAGAATACTAGAGGGTACTATTGATTTTTCGATTTTTATTAAATTTAAAATGTGAAGTTGAAGTGTTATGGCGATTTCTACAAGGATAATACAAACAGGTGAGAGATTATGTTACACTATTGTTATATAAGTATACAGCTCCTGGTAGTTAAGTTTTCAGAATATCATTTCTATTTTTCTCTGTATTATATTCAATATATCTCACATATATCTCTAAGCATTAGTCATTCTCAGAATATCTTTAAAGTTTAAAGGATTAACTTGATCCGTCGGAAAAAATAATGATTTTCTCATATTCTACGGTAAACATCCAAAAAAAAAATACTTTTTTTGGATAATCCATTTTTGATATCTTGTAATTGATTCTCACAGACGCACTTTTGCTTTATATCGATCGTAGCATTATTATTGATGGTATATTTTGCTCCTGTGTTATTACCTGAGATTCGTAATAGAACAGAAATCTACCATTAGAAATTATAAAGCGGTAGTATGTGATTTTCCCTATTTACTCTTATCTTATTAGGCAACCAACTTTATTTTGCCATTATATACTCTTCTAATTGAGTACCTCATTAATCTTTACCCTGTAATTAGTGTGATAAGGTGACTTCGGACGAACACCTTTAAAACTGTTAAAGCGAAATACCGGCCGGGTTTTGAAACGCATTGCGTAGACCTGTTTTCTTATGCAGCATTTTCAGGATATGCCAATGAGGAAAAATTAGAATAAAAACTAGACCCCAATTAGACCCCAAGTTCTTTCAAAAACCGGCCGGTATTTCGCTTTAATTTGCAAATTTTTTCCCCATTCTTCTGTTTTTAGCTGAATGTAAGGTTTCCACAGTATGCAGGATCTAATCCACATCTACATTATTTTCATAGATGAAATTATTTTGGATAATACTTAGCTTCAAAACTACGCCTTCTTACAAATTTCAAATTATTGCGTACACCCATCTTGTAGTCTGGAGTCTGGCTGTCTGCAGTCTGCCATATCCGATATGAATGTAGGACGGGCATATGTTTTGGTTTATTACGAACTGCTTCAACCGACTGGCAAGCAAAAAATCGGCACATGTTTTCAGCTGTAATTTGGGGGGGGGGGGCACATAGGATTATGCATTACTAAATTGTTCGCCACTAACGATACCTATGAATGGGATGCTTTTTGATGAAGATTTCAATCTTACAATTATTGTTTATCTAATCTAATTCTAAACATATACAACGTCATGCTCCTGGTCAAGAAAGTGGATCCAACAAACATTAAACCGAAAATAGTGAGCGTTAGTAAGATTTCAGCCGTAACTACGGTCAACGGGGTTGAATTACTTTTTTGAATGAAACAGAAATATACTCAACTTCAAAAACTATTACCTTCTTGTGTTTTTTTTCGCTCTGTCAAGGTTGGCCCATAAAAATCTATGGACTTTTCATGAGTATTCTCAGATTCCCTTAGACATGTGTTTTCTAGTTCTAGTGAGGAAGCTCAACCAAAGCGTGCATAACTAAGCGAAAAAGAGGGGTTCCAGGGGGCTTTTTTTGGAACTCAATCAACCAGAGAATAACTTTAGGCTACCCAAATAGACTTGGAAGGAAATAACTATGTGCTCGCAAACTATGACTATAATCTATTGATTATACATACGCTGACTGTTATTTAAAGCGAAATACAGGCCGGTTTTTGAAACGCATCTCAAGCACTGGCATTTCTATGCATTTATGCGAAGAGGGGTCTAATTGGGGTCTAGTTTTTATTCTAATTTTTGCTCATTTGCATATGCTGCATAAGCATAAGAAAGTAGGTATGCAATGCGTTTCAAAAACCGGCCGGTATTTCGCTTTAAATGTTAAATGTAAAGAGGATATTGCCGTGAGGGACGATCTAATCTACAGTGCAAGAAAAAAAAATAATCTGTGATAATTAATCAAGTAAGTAAGGGAGTAATTACACGAAGTAAGTAAGTTTCAAACGTATATGTGGAAAGTAAACAAATAACCACTCCGATACGAGCAGTACCATGCACGGTAAATTATTACAAAAGTATACTGTAATAAAATAAAATAATTTTACATTTCTAAAATATCTCTGATTGTGAATAACTGGCAATCACATTTTCACCCGAAAACAATTTACTTTTTCCGACCATTTTTAATTTCGTCCCGCGTTGGGGTGCTTTCTATTTCACTTCGAATTATGGGGTTCCAAGGCAGAACGCATTTGTTTATCGCTTTAGAAAGTGCATATAAAATAGGGAATAGGAGGCTTAATGGGGTACGTAACCCTGGGATTCCTTATAGTCATGATACGTGAAATAAATAGTAGTTGTTTGGGTTTGCTTATAATTAAGGTACAATTACCAATTAGCTTTTTTTCGCAGAGACGATAACGTGACAAATGAGGCCCTTCCGGGGTGTGTTTATTGCTGGTTGAAAACTGATACCAATACTCCTAGCTATATGTCGATTATAAAAAGACATACATATGTGCCCTCACTTTTCATACATAAGCCGAAGGGTCCCAACGCTAATACACAAGCTCAGAAGTGAAAACTTCGAGAAAAAACTAACTTCAAAAAAATTGGCCACTACTTCCGACAGTCTATTTGTTTCTTTTGGCCTGCCACTCACTTTTTACCCCTACATTAATACTAAACAATTAAAAATATAAAATGTATTCTTGGCTAAACAGTGGTCCAGTTTATATTATTAAAATAATTTCATATAATTAAGTTACAAATACAGAGTTGTCACACTCAAACGCTTCTTTTTCGCAATCAATTTCGTCTTGAAAATAGAGAGAAAAATGGGGAAAATACCCAATTTTCCGAGCGGAACAAAATGGTAAATGGCAAGGATTGGGGCTGAAAACACAAAATCGAATTTTTGCTGGAAAAGAGCACAAGTTAACGAATTCTAAATGCTGACCATAATAAAGGCTCAACTCAAAGACTACTTGGGAAATTTGGGAACCAGTGCTAGTACTTTAAAGGGGCAGGCCCATCAAAGTTAACTAATATTGACGATACGTTTATACTGAACATAAAGCATTGTTATTACAATATATAACCAAATTTTATCTAGTTTCCCCCTGGTGAACTTTTCCGATGTGCCCATCGTAAAATTATACCGTGAAACTGCAAACATCCAAGCTGTCTATGCAAATTTTGATCGCTCACGATAAATTTGCATAGGCAGCATCGATATCTGCAGTTTTACGGTATACTTATACGATGGGCACATTTTTTTCCAGTTTAACTATAAACATAAACCCCCTTCTGTTGACATTTATTCAAAGGAAAAGTTTGAAACGAGACAAAAATGCTGATTTCTTACAAAGAAGAGAGAAAGACTTAAAATTGAATTTCTGATTTGTCAATTGAATGAGGCTCGGAGCTCGGACCCTACAATGTTAATATTGAAACAATTGTTTCTTTCCTATTTTTATACTTTTTTTATAACGCTAGAGCCTTTGAGCCCCTTCCCTGTTGCAAGTAAGATCTTTTTGGTAATTAATAATCTATAGGTATTTATCTATAAGTACTTTCGTTCATTTACATAGATTCCCAGCATAGCTGTCGTAGGAAAAGGTTAATGGTCATATAACCCATGAAAACGGAGTAATTGCCGAAACCAAGGAAAACCCGTCGGTTGCCAGTAACCAAATGGTTTTGTGGCGTGACCATTTTGTGACCATTTGAGGACGATTTTCGATAAAACTTGGTCACGACAAGGTCACCAACTGGTCACCAAATGGTTCCTTCGTTTCCTATGAAGTCCCTCAAAACCCTGACGTTTTTATTTCTTTTTCCCTTTTCCTTTTATTAAAAAGACAAGTCAAAACTTGTGACGTTCTTCTGTTGAATTTTGTCACCAAAAACCGGCGAACACTTTTTTTTGTTGTTGAATTTTTTTGAAAGTCAACAAAAGAACTGATTGATTTTTTTCTAAATTAACTTTTAGAGAAATGATTTCCTTTTGTAATAATAAGGGGTGACACTACATTATTAAAAATCAATTTGGCAAGATGCCGGGCCAGAACTGTAGAAATTTGCATGGAATACCTTCTAAATACAATGTCCTGTTGGAATTAGTTTCGGGGAAAAAATATAGAGTTGAAAATTTAATTTAGTATGGCATGCAATATGCCTTCCCATACCATTAGTCTAATAGTATGATGAATCTGGTTGTGAAACCAAAACGTATGTTGGACCTGGACCTACTGTCTTTACCATGCCGTATGTGTACTATATATGCAAATTGTGTATTTGTGCCGGCACAGAATGGAACGCAGCCACATGAGAAGGCAGTCCAGCATGTGTTTCACAAACCACGTGCCATGCCGCTTTAATACTGAGTCACCAGTTGTTTGTTTTCTTGCGGAAATTTGATATTCTTCTAGTAATTCGATATAGCAGGGAAAATGTCACGAACTGAGGAGGTTAAAAAATGTTGTGATGCAAAGGGCTAATAATAAGTGTATTATTATATACATACGCTATGGGGATGCATAATTAGTGTATGCAGGGTTGCGGTCGTATTCGGGAAATAGAAATCACCGAGGAATAGGCCAAGATCTATAGAGCCGACAATTTCTACCGTAGCTCAACAATATTTGGAGCAACATAAAGTTTCCAATTCACCATATAAATATTTTCTCAATCAAATTTCCGTGATGCTTATGGACATTTCTTCACACGCGTATTTCGAATGAGATTTTGGGATTGCTTTTTTTATTGCCACGTTCGGATACATGATAACTTTTTATTAAAAATACACTGTATTATTATTATACCATAAATTAGCAAAATGGAAATTTCCGAATTTGACGTGGCTCTGACGCGGCGCGACTTTGGCGCAAGAGCCTCGCAGCTTTGCCGATTGTAGTATTTTGATGTCACCATATGGTATTAATCGACAATAAGGGATCAGGGATTCTTGAATAGCTGAAATTGGTCTGTAGGTAAACTTTCTGGTCGATTTTAACAACCAAGGAGTTTTGGACAAGAGGTAGGTAAATCATCGTTTAAGCACATGGTGCAGCTGGATAAGGTATTGTTTCTCACCCGCAAAACCCAGGTTCGAATCCGTTGCCTATCACAGTGCATTATACGAGAGAGATCAAGCAATATCCTACTATAAAATTTGCTAGGCTATCGGTACTAAAACTATCTTTGTCTGGTTTGCATTGTTTTTCACTCCTATGTATATATCACTCTCTTTAGGAGCTCTTGTTCATAACAACGAATTGTTTTCAAAATTATCCGTGAATAAAAAGTGGTCGCCATTGTCACAACTTTACACAACAAGCCCCATCATACGGCTTATCATCGATGAAACAAGTAGAAAAACTTTTGTTCTCTCCTCTCTGTCTCTCCATGCCTTCCCTCTCTATCTTCTACTCCCTCCAACTCTCGTGCCTCTCTCACTACTCTTTCTCTCTATCCACAATACACTCTACAAATCTCTCTCTCTCTCTCTCTGATTCCCCTCTATGTCTTATCTCGTCTATCTCTTATCCTTTTCAAACAACAACAACACTCCAAAGCTCTGACGTCATCACCCTCCGAATTATTTATGCTCTCTCGAGCGGACTGTGATCAGTAAAGACATTTTAGTTAATAAAAAAGTTTATGTAATAAAAAAAATATATAAAAACTTAGATTCCTTTGCAGCCAATTTGATCTGTGCAAAGGAATGATAAAAGTACCCACTGGTTATTCATAGTTTCAAAGAATTAGCATAAACGTGGTAAAATTTCGACGCATAGCATTAATAAATTGCTTGGCTAGCAAGTTATCCAGCTGGCAAGCATGTACTATCTCACCAGAGGCGGAGACCTCAGCTTTTCTATTTCTTATACAAAGTGTCCCATTTATAAATCGGTTTACCTCAGATCCATGCATAAACAAAATTACAACGTCACGTGTACCTAGGTTTAGAGCAAGATATGATATTCTTTATTTCGTGTGTGAGAGTGAGAGTTATCTTCTAAAGAAACAAAAAGTTTTTGCTAGTGTGCGGGCCTGGGGGGGGGGGGATATTTCTCCCTTCAGGGAAGCGCCTCCACTTTTCATTCTTTGGGCCTCACTCTGGGTCGCGGGCCACCTCAAAGCAGCTGTCCATTGGGTCTTAGTGGCATAGCCTGGGGGCAAAGAGCCTAGAGCGCCAGAGTGGCCAGCGTCGTCGCATAGACTCACAGACAAAGTTGTGGGGCCAATCGCCCGCTGGCCAGCTTCAGGAATGCCGCGCAAGCGGCATGGCTTCGGACTGGCGTCGCTGCGGCGCGACCTGCACCTGCACAACCTGTTCCGCGACGCGAGTCGGGATCGCGAAGCCGTCGCGGCTACCGCGTCTGACGCGGCGGCTGCGTCGGTGGTGCGCACACCGACCTCGCTAAGTTCGTCGACGACTTTCAGTGGTGGAGATGCACCCGGACACCTGGGACCGCCGCTGGGGCATCATGGACGGCGGGAGAGTTTCTTGTACCGGCCGTCGGAGGACGCTAGGGAGCTGGCACCGCGGCCCGTTTCCAGGGCCTCGTCGGTAACCTCGTCCGATCCACAGTAAGTTCTATTATTTTTATTTTTATTTTATTATTATTTATTTTAATTATTTGTTCCTAGTACTGATGATCTGCCTTTTGTTTTGCTATTTTTATTTTACGTGAAATTACAGTAACCAGTAGTGGGAATGCTATTGTGCGTGTGTATTCAATACTATTGTTTTTTTTTCTTGCCGTCAATAACCAATTGTTTATTTTTGTTTACGCTTGTGTGCTAATTGCTTATATTCACATGTGTCTTATTTATGCATTCCAACTTTTTGGCGTACTGTAACTGTAAACAAAAGTATTATTTTTTAACCTGGCGCGAAATTTAATTTCCGGTGCAGGACCCAATCATAGCCTCATTTTTAATTGGGCAATACTGTAGGGCTGCACGGTTACGGTATTGCCGTATTCAAAATGTTAGTAATAAAGAAAATGCGTATTCTAATTATGCGCTGAAATTATTGGTGTTTTATTTTGAAAGACTTTGCAACAAACAAAAAAGCATCCTTTTTAAATGAGCCCCACAATTTAATTTCTTAATATTTTTCCAAATAATTTAATGAAATAATATTTTCAATTTTTATTTCCTATCAATTTCGTCGTTGAATTAATTCACTTCACTGAATACTTCGCTTGCTTGCTCCTCTGTCTGGATTTATTGAAAAATTTGTGTGTGTGTGTGTGTGTAGAGAATTCTTACGCGGACAAGCTTTATCCTATACTTTGAGCCACGGGCTGATTTTTTCGATTATTTTATTATTTTGTGTAATTTACATTTCGTCTTTTTTGCTAGCCCATTTTTGGATTTTCATAGCAGAACATTTTGAGGATCTCAGATAGAAAGTGTAAAAAATAGAAGGATAGGGGGGCTTCCAGCGTGTGTTCTTCATCACGAAAGTGGTGGACACCGTTCAATCAGACACAAGCAACTCTTTCTCTCTCTTTCTCTCTCTTTCTCTCTCTCTCTCTCTCTTTCTCTTTCTCTCTCTCTTTCTCTCTCTCTCTCTCTCTATCTCTGCTTCAAAAGTGTCACCCCCTAAGACGAAGAAGAAAACATGTTTAGCCACAGTCCGTCAAACGTTGTTAGCGATCCCCCAACAAAAGCAGCAACATTGATTCTTGGCACTTATTGATTATACCTGCAATAAAGGGGCGGAGCTTATGATTCATCCTGAATTGGAGGGGCGGAGTTTAAGTTTTAAGCACAGGTTAAATTGTAGCTTGTAGTTACCGGCGATCTGAGCCACATAGCGTGAACCTCAAGTTATGCAATTCTTGTTATGCTAGTTTACCAGGAACAAAGGGAGTGTTTACAGACTACGTGCGCAACTAACATCCATAACCTTTGACGGGTATTATATATAAACAACATCACTTTCGCGTAATATATTCACCGTGGTGACGGTATTTATTTTGTCATAAACAACTCTCATACCACATAAACGATGAGGGCCGTTGCTACTAACTTTTATGTGCAAAAATAGCAAATAATAATGAAAATGATGCATACATCTCTGCAAAATCTATACTTGTCCCCAAGGAGGTTTACGTATTATGCAAAAAATAAGCTCTTATTCGCACTATCTCCAGTCACTCTTTTTCTCTACATCTCTCTCTCTCTCTCTCTCTCTCTATCAACCTTGCTCTCTAAACATTTAGTGTCTTCATATGTCTATTAACGTACTTTGATCAATTGAGAGAGGAAAAGTTGCCATTTCTACATCTCTCTCTCTCGCTCTCTCTTTCTCTCTTTCTCTCTCTCTATCTCTCTCTCACTCACTCTCTCGCTCTCTCTTTCTCTCTTTCTCTCTCTATCTCTCTCTCTCACTCTCTCTCTCTCTCTCTCTCTCTCCTACCCTTCCGCCTGCGGCTCGTGTCGTGCATTAATAAATGGCCAAGGCCTCATTTTTGTCTTTTCTCCCCTTTTTTTCATGATCGAATGGCCCCTCAAATGGGGAGTTCTCCATTTACAAACCGACTTACGTTTCCCACTAACGGACGCCATAAAAATTAGTATGTTTCAGAGGATCCCCAAGCCTCTAGAACAACTAGCTTCCTAAGTAAACTCCTAAAACAAAAATTTCCTGAAGAAATATGTGAAGACAAAAATGAAAAGAGAGTACTCAACTATACGGTGAAATGTTATCCTGCAAGAAAGGATGTATGCAGTAACTGTGCCGCGCGCGCGCCACCCATATGCGATGTAGTAAGGTCAAGAAGTTGGATATCTGCAGTCCTGGACTGTTTCTAAAAAAAATTCAAGGCAATTTGTTATCGGAGGAAAATTGTCAATCACCAATCGATAACTGTTGTTATCCATCTTTACTTTATATTTCTTAATTTCAAGAACGTGTTCCTTTATTCAATAGTGGTTCCATACAATGTGCAAAGCTTATGAATTGTTCCGCGTATGTCATGAACGGAGCGGACGACAAGTTCCAGATGACAAATGCTCGACGTCTCCAAGCTAGGGTCGGGAATTGCACACGTGCTCTCGAAGTCCTCTAACTCCAGTCACATGATAATTGGACCTAGTCCTGCCTGGGACCTGGGACCCCGACTGCAATCTGGAAGTCATTTCACTAATAAAAGGAATCTCGCATCGATTTTGCACACCAAACCACAGAAACCTTTGGACTCGACGAGAGAGAAAGAGAAAGAGAAAGAGAAAGAGAAAGAGAGAGAGAGAGAGAGAGAGAGAGAGAGAGAGGGAGAGATATGTGAGATATACATTGGAGGTACATCAAAATTTGCTCTATAGAAGTTTTAGCAGGAGAAAGCTGGTGGGAAGAAACATGGGTGCTGGAGGTTTTCATGAAAAACTCTTGTATGCCTGTAGTCTATTTGCTGGTTCACGTAAATCAAACCATTGATGATCAACACTCCACCAGCAAATCTCTTGTTAGCTTTATATTGCAAGCTTTAAAGCGTTTTCACTCCTTTTCTCTCATTTTTCGACAATGGCGCAGTTTCTTGGCTTTGGCAAAATGGCAAAAGGAGGCCAATATATTGGAGAATGACTCGAAGAAAGACAGAGAGAGAGAGAGAGATAGAGAGAGTGAGAGAGAAAAGACATAAATCTCTGTTGTGACGTCATCGAATAGAATGAATTGACCATTGGGACGTGGTGTGCCCCATTGCACACAATGTGTAAGACATGAGAAGGGGCCAAAGCAATAAGGAACCTGAAATATAGCTTCAAATGATCGGTGGGCAACTACGCAGTCTACCTGAGGTCAGCAATAGACGTATCAGGAAGTGGGGGACACTACGCCGTCTATCTGAGGTCAGCAAGACGTATCAGGAAGTGGGGCACTACGCAGTCGACCCGAGGTCAGAAAGACGTATCAGGAAGTGGGGCACTACGCAGTCTACCTGAGGTCAGCAAGACGTATCAGGAAGGGAACTACGCAGCGGATGTGCTTACGTCGTCGCAAACGTCGCAAATGGCAACGGTAGATCGTCTATGTAATAAGGGACCGGAGCAAAACGAGTTTCCGGAATTGCTGAATAGCATAAGCCTTGCACACTGTGTGGTACCACCCATTGAATAAACGCGGACGCTTCTAAAAGCTTTATTATTTAATTATTAATTACTCGGTCACCAATGTGGAAATCTCTAATATATTGGTCTAGGTATTCGCTTGTGCACTAGGCTACGGTAACCCAGGCGATTCACCTACACTTAGCTTTTTGGTCCTGCTAAAAAAGCAAAATCTGATAGATTTGCAGCCGAATTTTAAATCACCACCCCCAAAAGTGCGGCTTCTTTGTGGCAGAGTTTGAAAGAGACACATGAGTCGTCGAAGAGCACATCTTGTTTGGAAATGCAAAGAAAGAGCTTGACCATCATATTTTATCATTGTGCAATTGCAGTGTTGATCACTCTTCTCTCGCCTCTCTCCGTATAGTACACTCTCTCACTTCCGGTGCTTTCTGCAGACTGTACGGTAATCCATCATCCATCTTGCACCCTTGATCGCAAGTTGTTCTTTTTGTCTCTTCTCTCTCTCTCTCTCTCTCTCTCTTCTCTCTCTCTCTCGCTCTCTCTCTTTCTCTCTCTCGCTCTCTCTCTCTCTCCTCTCTCTCTCAGTCTCTCACAATACAGACCGTCTACATCTATAGTGTCTACTAACATTTACATCAGCCACGTAAAACATAGACCTTGTCGAACTTGCAACGAACAATCAAGAATATCAAACAAGTGATATAATAATTTTATCATTATCATATAATTACTACCAAAAATGAGTTCTTTTGTTCTGAAGACGTGCAGAGATGACTGCCGCGTCAAGTATCTTTTAAAGGGAAGCTTCTCCGTATTTTGTCATTTTAAAAAAGGAGATAGTGGACAAGGTAAACTGCAGTTGCGAGGGCTACGAGAGTTTACCATAGGCATAGGTGAGCATATGCTTATTTGGGCAGTAAACGCCATCACCGCGAAGTAAACTATATAACTATTATCTTTTCTGAACTCATGCCCTGAGCTTATCATTACGTCAATTTGTTGCTAAACAGGCTAGACCAGACACGCCATATAAGCCCCTGTTTTACGATAAATAGATAATACTGTAATGTGTTATAAGCATGAATTTTCAGAGTAAGAAAGAAAAAGAGAGAGAGGGAGAAGGAGAGAAAAAACGAATGATAAAAATCGAGATATGGAGAGAGAGAGAGAGAGAGTAATGATAGCAACAGATATGGAGAGTTCGTTTTCGGGAGTGAAATGATAGAGACAATAGATAGAAAGAAAGAAGCCATGAACGGGTTTTTTTCTACTGTGAAGATCTCTCTTCCCACGGTACCATTTCAAGATTTACACAATTTCCGGCTACATATTCATACTAAATATTCTAATTAGTTTCACTTCTAGAAAGCTAAGAAAAGAATCGATAATTTCGGTTTTATACCAGTCTACGGACCAAAATAAGATTCTGCATCTACTACAAACTACAAACTACGTATCTGCTACAAACTACAAACTACAGTAGTAAAATTTTGATTCCGCTGACTCGATTTTCTTTCCGACTATCGATTCCCCGACCTCATGTATTATATGCAAATCAGCGTGAGTGGGTAGTGATAGTCGTATTCTGTTCTCTCAATCTATGCCTATATTATACATATGAACCAAAATGTCGCATCCCAATCATTACTTCACATTTCATGGGAGTCCCTCGAACAAATGGCATTTTCCCATTGGATATGTGGGGTGAGTTATTGATTTATTGATTTATGTTATTGATTGATTTGATTTGTATGATTACGGTACTTATGCTGATTTGAGCTAACAGTACCATGCGCTGTTTACTGGTATTCTAAAATGATTTAATTTAATTTTTGTTTGAACTACCAGATAAGTTTTAGAAGTAAGCTTTTGAGTTCGATAACTATGCGGTGACTTTTATAGAATCGTTTATTTATTTATTCTGATATATTATGATGGCTTTCTGATTCGAAGCGTTTACAACTACTTTAGTAATTTGAAATGTTTTTTTCTCTTCCTTTTCTTTTTCTTTCCTTTTCTGAAAAGTCAACATTAAAAAAAAAACATTTTTTAATCGATTACACTTCTCAAATTAAAAAAAAAGAACAGCACAGAATACAAGATTGATACATTTTGGAATGAGCTCTATTTTTCTCGTTTACTAATTGGCTGCGTTTTTAGTTTTATGTTTCAAAAAAAATTCTGATGTCCCTTACCCTTTAACGCCTTTAACACGGATCTATTACTCTCTTACAATTAGAACCCATATGCTTTATCGGCTTCACTTTCTGGTTTTTATGAAAAAGCATCCCATATTTTCTGACGTTTATTCAGGAATTTTGCACGTGAAATTGTTGCGCTTAGCTGTTCTTTCAGCTCGTAAACGAGTATAAATTGGCATAAATGGCATAAATCCCAAGTAATAAAGTAAAATACGGCTCCCACAAAAGTTGTTTTGTTTTTAAAGCGGTATAAAAGCCGGTTTTTGAGATGTATGTGTATTCCCATGTAGTATATGCAAATTACTGCGCGATACTGCCCGATTTTTAGTATAGTCATATACATTTGCATACAACACCTGGGAATGCAGTAGTCCATCACACGTTTCAAAAACCTGCCGTTAGTTGATTTAATGTTTTATATCACGAAGTTTTTTGTGAAACGTACGTTGTACGGCTGCATTTTCATGTATCTGTGCAAATGTGTAACTGAATAGACCAAAATACACCAAAATTGACTAAAATTTGCATACAATGGAATTTCGCGAACCCGGTGTTGTAACGCTTTAAACATTTGAGTTGTTCAACAATTCCCGTTCCCATTCAACATTCATGTTGAAAAAAGGTGCTCTGAATTTTTTATTTCCCTTTTTTACGATGAAAGACGTGTGAATTTGGGTGCATCGGTACTCAGTAAACATACGTAAAACCTCGTAATCTACAATTTAATAACCTTGATCTGACCAAACACCAGGTTTTTATCGGGTGTTTCCTAGCTTTAATGGGTTCTTGTGAGGTCAGTTTATGTATTTTTTTACACTGTGTCTGTAGATTGGTGCTTAGTTGTTATTTTATGTATGTGTTAATAGTGAACCAAACAATGACTTAACCTAATTATCATCATTATTTTACATTAAAAAAAAAGAAAAAATAATATTAATCAGGCTCAATAATCAACTCTTTTTATGCGAACAATAGCAAGATTTATGAAATAGTCACTATGTATAAAACATATAGAATTATCAGAAAGACTGGTAGTTGGATCTCTTCTAGTTATGTCTACTTTACGTAATTTTACGAGAAACTTACATAGTTTATATTTATAACTTGTCCTTCGACTATAAAAAAACCGACCAATCACAGTAGTCCGGCAGATCTTTTTGATACAGGTACCGTATACTCGGGGTATCTCGCGCGCGAGCTTGTGACCCGCGCGAAGCAGTTTTCTCAGTCCTTCGCCGGCAAGCCTGCCCGCCCCTTTTTTATCATTAGCAACAGTCTCACGCTATACTCTCTGTCTACTCTATCACTCCTGCAGACCTGCACTCTCTCATCTCTGCCATCTGTCATTTAACAATTACCATTAATCCATTACTGATGTTTACGTTCAAGAAGCGTCAGAGTTTCCGGCGCAATTCCGAGGGGCAACATCTTTGCAGGTTAGTGACCAATAACGTCATTAGTACACTAACGTTTGCAGCGGTGACCCAGAGCGGCGCGGAGGGGTGATCCGTGATCCCCCCTTTATGAAAGGAAGAGTTTTTCTCGATGATATTAATCGATGACATTGGGAATAAAAGTAATAAAGAATTGTCATGCGCTCTGCGCAAGTTTTACGACTTTCAAGTGACAAATTCGCATGTGATCTGAAAAGGTGAAAGTTTATTGCGAATCGTATACTAGTTGGATACTAGATCAATCCAACGTAGAACTGGAGAAATATGGGTATTACCCCTCAGTGTCTTGAACCTTGAACCCTGAAGGACAGTTAGTGAGCCATTCTGGGCAGAACAAACACAATTAATTTGAATATCTGCACGCTATCCAACATGAGACGAGGAAAATGGCATATTACAAATACAGAGTAAGCCAGTAAATAAGTATACAGTACCATGCACAGACTTTTCAATGTACGATACTTAGCTACTAAAATCGCTGTTCGCTTGAATGTGCCCTTGTTTATAAGCTTGATTAGACGTGTCTTGTTTAGAGTTACATCCTTTATTACGCTTAAAATTTCACCCTGATATTGCCCTGATCTTAGTGATACTGAGCTAGCAAGGAAATAAATATAAAAACCTGTTTCTTGAATAAATATCACATTTGTTTACTTAAATTAACAAATAATATCCCGGTTTTGGTGTTGACTTGTATTATAAGTTATAACTCAGAAAAATAGAAAAGATACATATACATAAAAGTTGAAAACGAGTTTTTGTTTGTTACGTTGTCCGTTCATCTTTTGTACGTCTTTTGTGTTTAGGAAACATGACAGTTTTTGACGGCCGGAAGTAGTGACAGAAAATGAATAGAAACGTTTTTTTTTAAATAATATTTATTAGTATTCTCTTTTCAAGACGTATGACACGCGGTTTTGAAACGCCTGCTTGACGTCTTAATTTTCATGTGTATGCAAAATTATGTTCCCTGAATCCTGAACGGAACCTAATTTGCATATCATTCATGAAATGCGGTTGCCGTATAGTTGTACAATCCTCTACCGATAATGATTTTGTTTGTATTTTTTAATTGATTAGTTGATTAATTAATTTGTTCCTCAACATGTTTAGAAACTTTACCCTCCTTTGATTTTTTTTTCCTAAACTGGTTTCATATTACTACTCAATACTTTCATTACATGGAACATATCTATTATACTAAATCTAAATGTTGGAAACTTGGAAAACCTTCGAACATTTTTGACATGCAACAAACATTACCGAGCTTGAGAATTTCGCGTTTTCCCGTGTTGAATTTTACATTTTGTTCCCATTCTTAGACGAACTAGAACATACTGAAAAACAATCATTTCACAAAAAAATGTTCAATTGCTTCTCTTTTTTAATAAGGTTACGAAAGTTTTTTTAGCTGTCTGAACTCTCGGATTTTCGATTTACCATGCTTTAACAATAAAGTAGACTCTAGGCTCCAGTGCCAAACATATTTTTGATTATTAAGTTTATTCAGCTTCTGTTTTATCAAGCTTCCTCGCTCCCTCGTCCTCTCTCTCTCTCTCCATCTCTCTCTCCCTCTCTCTCTTTCTGGTGACGTCACCAGGTTCGTATTTGCTCCCTCCGGCTAGTGTCTACAAGTATGTGTGTCCCTTGAATGGTTCTCCATACATGGTCGGGCCGCCGGGGGGAGATTTCCCTTTGAAACCCATCGATGACGTAATAGGATTGGTTTTCCGCTCGAGCACACCAAATCAAGTTACTGGCCATGCGTGCTCAAAGAAACAGAGAGACATGGGGGAAAGAGAGGGAGAGAGATAGAGAGAGGAGAGAGAGAGCGAAATTCTAATGAAGGAAACTTCCGGTTCAAGGGTCTGGCTTGAGGTAAAGTTCTCAAAAACGAAATATATCCTATGCAGATGTGCAAGATCGAGATCGTTCCGGTTTGTTAGTATTTTGGCGGCCAAGTAACACAGAAGGCAAAAAAACAGCAATTTCAAGAAAGTCAAAGCAATTTCCTACTGTATTGTCCTTTCTGTTCTCATATGACCACATTTTATTCTTTGTCGAACGAATTCCCGATATTCCAATTTCCAGACGTGCTCCCTCTCTGTTTTGCGACGTAGACTTCCGTTCCAGCCTCTCCGTCTCTCTCTCTCTCTCTCTCGCGCTCTCTCTCTCTCTCTCCCTGTCTTTCTTTTATTATTCCATGCGCACCTCAAAACACGGCTTTCATATTTCTTTACCACAAAGGACAATCGCTTGATTGCCCCTTTACCCACTTCAATTGCTTTGTAATCCAGGGCCTAAACTAAACCCCCCTACTAAATCACTAAATGGTGCAGTTTAACTGCGCAAACGACCCATTCAAATAACATAGTAAATAACAAGTTGTCAAACGAGTTTTCGTTTTATTATTCATTTTCTCTCTTTCTCTCTCTGTTTCTCTCTACCTCTATATATCTCGCTCTGTGTGTCTGTCTCTCTCTGTAACCCCGCCTTCTTCCCACGTTCTGGCCCAGTCTTCACAGTCTCGGGCCGGGTGATTCCCAGAGCCTGACCCCTCCCAACCCCCCGCGAAACCTCCCGATATCACTTCCCACTTTCTGCAGATTGTTTCTTTCTCACTGCTTCTCCTCCAATCATCTCTTATCCCTCCGCTTATCTCCCACTCTCTCCCTTTATTCCCCTGAACACTCCCGCTCCCTCCCCACTTCTCGTGCTCTCTCGTCTGCTCACGCTTCACTCGTTCTAGTGTGCCCAGCCCCTTTCTCTCCCTCAGGAGGGGCGCCTTGATCTCAGGCACAAACCCCCAAAAATTTCACCTATTTGCATCTTCCGGGCAAAAACATATTGAGCACGAAGTTTGCACCGGTGCTAGCCCGGCACTGGCCCGCCTCTGACACCCCTAACCGCCCGGGCAATTCTGTGTTTACCTACTTACCTCAACACTACAAACAGCTAAGCTGAATCGATTACAAGTGATTGCACCCTCGCCATCGATGGGGATGACCCGAGGTGGCAGGCGGGCTTCCGCCTGTTCTGATTTATATTCAAATCCGCCACATTTATTAGCAGTACCTGGGCAGAAGCGAAGGTCCTCGGCCTGTACGCCGTCGGAAATACAAAATGAGTATTTGTCAGCCTCTAAGCGACGATGTTCAGTGTTTTCGGAAAATTGCCCATTTTCTACTAGACGAAACTCGCATAATCAGAGATTATTGGAGAATGATGAAGATAATTTATTCAAACATCAGCATAAGTGAGTTGTTGTTATTTTATTAAAATGTATTATTATTATTTTTGTTGTCACAACTTGGTACATCATCTTCTGCTAACATCCCGTTTTTTTTTGCTAAATTTTCTTTCACATAGTTTTTTATACCGAAATGCTTGGTTGGTGAAACGTGTATGTATGTTATGCAAATTACTGCATCCGTATTTGTCGAAATGGCACAGAATCGGACATATTTCGTGTATAAGATAAGGGGATGTGATTGGTTAGAATACGTTTCAAAGGCACGTGCTAGACAGCTTTAACCTTACCTTTCCATTAGTCAGATGTTTCGCTGAGAAATAGGCACGAAAAATATCAAATTTCATTTGACGTCCTCCACGTGCATTTTAGAAGGTTTTTTTATAAAAGGAAATTTGAATTCGCCTTGAAATTGAGCCATATTGCGTGGGACTTTCTCTTGCCATATTTCACCATTACGTACAAATCTACATTTATATATTATCGATTTTTATTACCTCATATTGATTAACATACCCGGATGAGGCACAAACGAGTGTACGTGTAACAGTGAAGCTTTGAAAATCTGGTAGCTCTCTCTATCTCTCTACCTCTCTCTTTCTCTCTCCCTCTCTCTCTGTGTATCTGGTACCAGATGTGACCTAGTATTTATTTTATTGCTCGTTTATTTATTCAACCACTAACCGTGAAGTGTTTGTTTTTCGGGGGAATATGTACGGCTGGCCGTTCGTCCGTGCGGATTATCGTGTACATTATAAGTGAGAGTTGAAAATTTTGAAAATATTACAATAGTACAGTGGTAGCAATTTCGGTTGAGGGGTAGTGCTCAGCTATGCTTGGACATGAAGCGAACTTATGGAAACAAATCACTTACGCTGCACGAACCATACATATATAAATATGGGTCTAACTTTACCTCACGCTTAGCTTACCGTACGTAGCATAATGATTTAACTACTTACTATGTGAGATAGTTTACTTAACGTTATTCTATGAAATTGTATACTGAAAGGAAAAGATTTTTTTAGAATTTGTAATTATTAGTTGGGTAGCATAAACAGGTGAAAATACTAATAATCATAGTAACGTAACAAATCATGTGGTACGCAGTCTGATCAAAATATTATTGAGAGATGAACTTAGCAAAAAACATATAATTGCCAGTCTTGAACGTCAGTTAATGCAAAAACTAAACGAAACGTGCTTTGATGTGTAATATAATACCTGTTTGTGCGTAGAAAAAACTTATAATAAAGGATTAATTGAACTAGATTAGTGCTTTAATTAACTTTTCTCTGTTCGTGGGCAAAAAAAGGAATTTGATTACTGTACTTTTAATACGGATTTTGCAGACTTTCCCACGATTTATAATTAACAGTGATGTCACGGTGAATAAACTCTTGGAATAATATTTTCATGGGCGTGTTCCCAGGTAAATTAATTAGCATACAATTAATTAGACTTAATTTCCTTGATAACACTGAGATTTCTGCCTTCAAATTGTGTGCAAACTCCAGGCTTTGGTTCCTTTTCCGTCTACAACGAGAAACCTTACGTGCAAGCGGCAACGTGACGGCATGCAAGCGGCGTGGAAAGAAGTAGCACGCCGTGGTGTCTGGCGTGCGGGCAGGGTTGCACGCCAAACCGACGCCTATTGCACGCCACCAAGTGGCCGACAAGTTCGTTAAAAAACACAAATCAATCTCTAGTGATGATTGGTCTTGTCAGATCATGTGTGTGTTGATAGATAATGAATGTAGTAGCTTTCGTAAATCAAAGCTCAATTGTAAACCTCTGTTCTCTCTTCCTCTCTTTCTCTGTCTCTGTTCTTATTCTTTTTTCTAATTCCTATCATTTCCTAGTTTATTTAACCTTTTTTTGAACACTTTATCTCTCTCTATTCACTCTCTCTTTCTCTTTCTCTTTTCTCTCTCTCTGTTTGAATAGACAAAATATTCCGACGTCGATGTCGTTATTTGTGCACGAGCAGTCATAGTCATAGTCTTCTGAATTGTGACGCAGCTCTGGTAATGTAACTAGAGAGAGAGAGAGAGAGAGAGAGAGAGAATGAAGAGAGAGATGTAGACGATTAGAGTCTCATTCAAAATTCCACCTCGCTAGACAGAAAAAAAAGGCAACGTTGTTTCTTGGAGCAAAACAATACATTTCAACGTTGATAGACCAAACGACAGTGTTTTTTTTTCTTTGGCTTTTTTACGAAATTTTAGTCCAGAAACCGTGGAAACCGTAAAAATTATTCATGTCTGGGGGAAAAATTATTCATGTTTGGGTGAGGCTTGGGGTTTTTATGGTTCATAATTTCACTTAGGAATCTACGAATTTTTTTTTTAACTAAAAAACCGGCTGTGGTCTTTTTTCTTACGATAGTTCGAAGCAGATCACATGAGTGATGCAAAAAAAAGGAAAAAAAAAAGAAAAAGGAAAAGAAAGAAAATAGAAAAGAGAAGAAAAGAGAGAAAAGGGAATGATTTTTTGGGAGGAAAGATGATGAATTGTTTCTGTCTCTATAGTGGCAACATTCACGAAATCTCAAAAATCTCACACAGCGTTCTGCTCATGAGTGTAACATCAAGGCGGCCAAATTATCCCAACATTTGGGGTCTTGGTTTTTTAAGAAAGATGGAAAATAATTTTTTCTGAACTCAAGGACCCAAAAACCCAACAAGCGTTATGTGCTTTGGGGAAAATCCATGCAAAATATCAGTGCATTTTGTAACCTCGCTATTATAAATTTATTTCTACTAAGGTACAAAGAATATTTTGATCTTGATAATATATGTACTATCAAGTATTTTAACATACCATACTAGTGCAAACGCAATTGAACCACGATCAACAGCCTATAATAACAAATCTTTTTTTTTAAATCTATATAAAAATGACAGGTTCGTATTCACGTATCGGCCATGCCCCGTCGTTGTATATAAAGAGCCCACAAATGGGTATGCGTTTTTCCGGTTCCTATAAATCATCCAAAAACCCAATTGACATTGTTTTCGGGTCTGCTATTATGCATAACTCCCACAAATAAAGGCGCAGACATATGATTTTCTATTTCTGAACATGTGAATTAACGTCTTGAAGAGTCATATTTTCTCTTACTCAACCCCTTATTAGCCCTCCAGGGTTCCTCAGAAATCCTTACACACAAGAGCCCGTTCAAGCCGAGGCAATTATTTTCCTATATAAATGGCTAGGACCCAATTATTACTGCGTTCGCCGTATGTGCTTGGGGCCCAATTGACCAATATCGTAAAATTTTATTCCCCCTTTTCCTCGGTTTTCTTTCCAAAATATGTGTATAGAGAAGTGGCCTGGCGTCTTTCCCCCAAAAAGCCATTTATTTTTCCTTGAGAGTCAATTCACAAATGCATTCACAGCAGCTGCGTGTGTGTGTGGATTTGTGGTTATATTCTTGTTCCTTGTTTCTAAGTTTATATTTTTGGGAAGCTGCTTTGGGCATCTTAGGTTAGGCTTAAGCTCAAGCTTCACCTTACCTCGTTAGCCTAAGTTTACGTCAGGGGATTAGCCACCATCAAAGTATCCTAGTTGGGCGGTTCTAGTGGGCTTAGGTACACGGTGACCGCTAGCCTTGCAGAAATCCAAATGTATTAGAGTGTTCGAAAGTTTACACATGTAATGCCATCACCATAACATACATACAAACAAACAAACAAACAAACAAACAAACAAACAAACAAACTATTGTGAAAAATTTCGGTTCGGTGAATATCCGTGTGATTCGCATGTGGCAACTATTTATTTTATCAGCAAGTATGTCACTATGTCTACGTTTTACGATAGTCAGATAGTGGCTCTAAATCATTCGATTTATTTACTTTTCAAATTCTAAATAATTGATTCCCCAAAATAAGTTTATTAGAAAGAACCTTTTTATATATTTGTATGCATGTGCGTTACCGGCTTTTCTCTACATTGACAAAACTACAAACTACATACGGCAAAAATTATTAAAATTCAGCGCGCAAGCTTTTAGTTGCCCTGGGTATTCCTAATGTTTCACCCGGGCAACATCAATCGCAAAAATGAAGAATGGTCGTTCTGAACCCCGGTCCCATTTTGCTATGCTAGAATGGATAAAACCTTTTTTTCACGACCTTTTTGACATTTCTGACCTTTTTGAGCCGATCCAATCCGTGTAAAGTGCGTACGCTTTGAAGTAGACATAATGTGCTTGTGCCCCCGTCATACCTCTCATACCTTCACACTTTTTGTTAAAGCGAAATGCTAGCCCCTTTGGAAAATTTGCATACGATAAGCAAATCCTAATTTTGTACGATCGTCCTATGCTAATTTTGTACGATCGTCCACGGCAATCGTACAAAATTAGCATAGGATACATAGGATTTGCTTATCATATGCAAATTTTCCAATGAGGCTAGCATTTCGCTTTAAGGCCATGCCAACTTTTTAGATTTGGAGCTGAACCATGTTCTTGAAGCCTTAGCCTTAGTTGCTAATACTAAGTAATAAGTTTGTTATTTTTTGTAGAATAACGTGTAGACAGCGGCGCGCGCCGAGCCCTCTAGTTCTGTTATACATGTGTTATAAGGTTCAACCAGATTTAAAACTCGTGGTCAAACAAAAGTTTTCGTAATATAAATATTTGGTATTTGAATAGCAAGTACATAGTGTTCGTGTTTCGTTTTCCCCCCAAAAATGACCTTTTCCAGTAGTCGAACGTCAATAGTTGCACTAATCCAATTGAATACTCTTATTTCCCTTGCAAAGTAAACATAGACAACCCTCAATTTGAGTGCCGCGCGATTTCCTTTATAGGTAACAAGTTGTGTTCTTATTTTTTACTCCATATTTGTACCGGAAGCCTAAGCCTAAGCCTAAGCCTAAGCATATGTGTTCGTGTGTACCGTACTGGCTCAACTGCTCAACACTAGTTATTTGCTGTATTTTTCCTAAACTTGAACCTCTAGGACGGGCAGGACCGCAGCACCTGGGCCCACCCGTTGTAGGCCGCGCACCTTCGAAAGTTTCACGTTGTAGTGTTATGCTTACATACAGATTTTTCTGAATATTGTTCGATGCTAACAACGCATAATCATGATATATGTTTTGTTTATTACTGGCTTTCCTTGTATATGCTGTAAGACTTTAACCCCAAATTTTAACCCCTTAACTTTACCCAATATTTATGCGTCTATTTTTTGAGAGGCGGGTCTGAGTCTGACTCGAGTTCGTGGATGTCTTAGAAGGGCATTGTTCTTGGCGGAATGATTGACATCTCTCTCACTCTCATCCCTCCTTCTCTAAACCTTTCTCTCTATCTCTCTATCTCTCTATCTCTCATTATCTCCTTCTCCCTATCACTCTATCTCTCTATATCTCGATCCAAGTTACTCACCCAGACAAAAGACGAAATTTATTTGTATTCTTTGTGAATTCCAGCGGAAAACATGGGTTTGATGAGGTAAGAGAGAGAGAGAGAGAGAGAGAGAGAAAGAGAGAGAGAGAGAGAGAGAGAGAGAGAGAGAAAGAGAGAGAGAGAGAGAGAGAGAGAGAGGGAAGACAGAGAGAGGGGCCAATCTTTTAGACCCCTATAGACCAACTTGTCCCTTTTCTTCTTTTTGTTTTCTCTTCTGACATCCCTTCTCTCAGTTTATTTGGTTTATTCCAACAAAGTTGATCGCTTGTAAGAATCCCGAGGCCGACCCCGACTAAAGGATTTAGTAGCCATTTAGAATCAATGCTAACCTCATCCTAAACGCCTAAACCCGATGTTTCCTGTGCCATGATGAAAAGAGATTCTTAACCTTTTTTATGTATACTCTTGATCTACATGTTTTTTGAGGTTGACAAATTTACAAAGAACTACAAACTACAAACTGTAAGTACCAACGCAGGCTACAATTTATTGTTAGCATATTACCGATGCGGGCCAGCGCAACATATTGGGGTGGGGGATTTCGATAGCGTATTTCCCACAATGCTTTAGCATTCGGGCTCATAACTGGCCGTGCGCACGCATTCTATTCCGATTCTTATATTGGTTTTCCGTGTAGTCTCTATTCTCTTCTTTGTTCCCATATGTTTACGACAGCTTCATCGTTTTTCCTATACATTTTACTGTCACCGAATCGCACTTTACAGTCTAGAACTACGGTTTAATCTACTGTACTCTTGGCTTCTGACTACGGTACTTCGTCTAAAGACTACTGTACACTTACGTTACTCACGTGACAATGCACGGTGAGACGATCGCCCGACGTAAATTTGGAGCACAGTTCAGGTTTGGGTTTTGTTTTTGGTTACTGTAGTACTGTTGATGTGAAATTAGTGCAATTGCCACGAAAGGGTAATTTCATCTCTCTTCTTTTCTCAGCACTCTCCTACTTGAATATACACTAATTGCGAACTCTTTGCTTCCTAAGGCCCTTACCACTTTAGGTCCTTCCATATAGGACCCAATAGTTCTCCTAGAGACCACGGAAATTCCGACAAACAACTATTGACAATCGGGCACCCGGGGCAATGCGGTCGTTCGTCATTGTTTATCCCTTGTAGCTTTTTTTGCGCATTATTCAGTAAAGCCCGAGAATAAGTTAACTCTTTTTTTGCGGTTACAAATACCCAATTTACGTGTAGAAAATTACTCGTCTTACTATTAGATCTATGCATCAGTAATTTGCAAGAATGTTATTGATTTTTTCAAAAAGTACTTCGAAATCATATAAATATTTCTCGCGTAATTCTTCGCTTATCAGTGATATGAAATGTGTTCGCTTAAAGTTTATGACCTCTGTTTCAAGGCCGTAAAGGCATAGTACTCAAAGTATAGATATAGTAAACAATTCTTTACTATTCCGGAACACACAGGGACATTCGGGTTTTAGACTTTTAGAATTCTTATTGCGGAATACGGCAATTAAATAAAAAAACGTTAATTAAAATAATTGTCTTAATTAATATTTTAAAAATCTGAGGCCAGTCCCACTATTTTTTAGTTACATTCATCACTAGGCAGTCAACATTAATGTTTACATAAAAAGCCTTGCTTTTCTCTCTCTCTCACTCTCTCTCTCTCTCTCTCTCTCTCTCTACCCTTCTCTCTCTCTCTCTCTTCTCTCCCTGTCACCATTGGACCTCAGCTAGCTTCACGCCACATAACGTCTTGTTTTGACTGCTTCACCTTGGTTATTAAATCCAACCAAGCGTTCCCTTCTCTGACTTTAAGCAAATTAGATATTCCGCTTGGTCTTTTATGTATATAAACATGACTGCGTCACAGTCAAAACTAGTTGCGGAGTTCTTTTAAATATTAATATTAAAGTTATTAATATCTAGTCGACGCGGCGTTTATAATATTTTCGTTCTCAGTTGGCATTTTTTAGACATCTTTAAATTTTGAGCTACGGTAGATATGTAGACTTAATTAATTGCCCAACCATTGATACCTAAATATAAGTTGAATCCTAAAATTGTTCTCTTTCCCATTGGACATATAAACACTAAAATAGATAAGATTATGTGAAAAAATGGGAAAATTATTCGTCAAAATACTACCGCTTGAAGAAGTAAAAAGGTGAGTAAACTGTGGACTTTTTGAAAAAAAATTATATTTTTATTTATTTCTAGCTGAATATCTTTCCGAAAGGTAAAACGTGCAAAAGCACATCGGTTATAATCATCAGACTTCTTACGGCGTGTTTACTAACACATGTCTATTATATCAACTAACTAAATAACTAACTAAATAATAATTACACTTCTTGATCTATTAACTCATTTTCATTCACACACAATTTACGTGGCCTTGTTCGAAAATAAAATAAAATTCTAAATAAAATAGTTCTAAAATTAGTTTATTAATAAAAACATTAAACATAAAAAAATATTATATTTTAAATTATTTATTTATTAAAAAAATATACTTCAGGCACGGCGACGATTTGATAGTAACTCCTTTTGCACAACTTCTGGCAAGTTTGAGGAACGTGCGGACAAATTTAATACAAATCACAAATATACAGCATTTGGATGATGGTCGTCATTCTAATAGGTGGGGTTTTTTTAGAAATTTAAATATTTTAGATTAAACCAGAGTTTTGTAACTGACATTTGCTTGGTTACAGTATGGAAGGTCGAATCTGATCATTAAAAATGTGCGTATCAATAAGGACTTGCTATGCTAAATGCTATTGACCAGCCATTATCATTTATATGTGTGTACTGTACTGTAGAAATCCTATCATAAAAATTGCATTTGCGCTAATTAGTTAATTATATTCGATATTGATCGCAAATAATTAGCTAATTAGATTTTAAATTTTTATTGAATTTAATATAATTAGGAAATAAAAATAAATAAATAAAAATAATTTAGGACTGCCAAGCGGCCTCCACTCCACAGTACACCACTGCCCGATAATGTTATGTCAACTGCTGCCGAAACATTGGGTATGTTGTATGTATAATTATAATTGCTTTTATTTTTATTTGGTTTTAGTTATTATTGATTTTGTTTGGTCAGTTTGGTACGTGTACACCTATTTTATTAATTTTAAAGTGATTTACTATGATTTTTGCTTATCATGGATTTGCTGTGATTACTAGCGTTGAGAGTATGTTTTTGCATTGTAAGGTTTATTTTAAATATTATTAGAAAAAAGAATAATAGTCAGATATTTCAAATCTTAAATTTTAAATAAATTTTCATTATCCTAATTGTCATAATTATCAAATCATAGTTATAATTGTCATAATTATCAAAAAATATATAAATTTCAGAAGAACTCGACTGGTGCTTGGACCAACTGGAAACGATACAAACGCACCGTTCTGTATCTGAAATGGCCTCCAGCAAAGTTAGTTTTCTTTTTCTGTTTTATTCCTCCATATATAATATTTAAAGCGGTATGACACGTGGTTTTGAAACCTTTGCTCGACAACTGCGCGCACAAGTATTCCATAAAAATGTCTTCCATTCTGTGCCATGAACAGAATGTGAAGTGAGGAAGCATTCTGTGCCATTGGCCGGCATACGTTTCAAATCACATGCCATAACGCTTTATGGAAAACTGAAACACCAGAAAGTAGTGAAGACGTGAAGAGTGAGGAAGCTCCCCAATTCGCTGTAAATGTTTCATTAAACATACATAATACTTCCTTATGTGGGGTAGTTTCCTCACTTAGACAACCCTGGTAGTAACGGTCTGAAGTTTGAACGGTACCCAGAAAAAATGAAATATCCATAATTTAGGGCTAGGCCGCTATCTTGATTTGTGTTTTCATGGCTTTGGCATTTTCTTATTTATTTTTTTCTCGCACGTGTATTTAATTAGCTGCAAATTGTTTTCGCTGTTCTGTTTTTAAGGTTTCTGCAATAACAAAAAATAATAATAATTTGGAGATTTCACAGTACCTCTTTGGTCATGTGTTATAGAACAGTTTATGTTTCCTGGTTTAAGTTGGTTAATTATTGGCTGAGGTGGCATTAGAATGTACAGTAAACCTGCGTTCTATATCAATTGTCATATTACAATATTGACGCGGACCAAATCCGAACTCGGGTTTCGTGCGTTAGAATTCTTAATGTTAGCGGTTAGCCGTTTCAAATTGTGCAAATGCAAAGGATAATTAACTTTCTAGTTTTATTCCATACGAACGCCCAGCCATTCCCGAAAGAAGTTTCTTTCTGAAATTGGAAATCGAGATATCAAGAAAATTCCGAAAATCTTAAATTTCCCCAGACAAACTCTCCCACTTTCCCTGTTGCTATCACTGATCAGTGCGTGAGAACGTTGTCTCACTATTTCAGTTTCTAGTAGTTTGGTTTGTTTTCTGAAGCTCAAAAACAAAAGGATCGAATTACACACTTTTATTTTTTCCGTTTCTTTTTATCGCAAAAATGGGTTTACTAACCTCGACGCTTAGAGTTAGAGATTCCGTGTTTTCGTGATCCGTCTAGCGTACTGTATCAGCGAAACATCTCAGCAACGTCCTCTCTAGATTTCTCAGTCTCTCTCTCTTTCTCTTTCTCTCTCTCTCTCTCTCTCTCTCTCTCTCTCTCTCTCTCTCTCTTGTTGGCCGTCCTCCTCCTTCAAAATGCAGTAAATCTTCCATCTTCTCTCAAAACCGTCCATATATTACCATTAGTTCGATTCTCCAAATTCTATGCTTCCGTGATACAATCACGTGTATTACCTTGTCTGCTCTCTCTTAAGATCACCATAGCCAAGATCACTCTCTCACATCTTTCCCGGTCTCCGCATCTGAAGTTAGCACAGTGTCTCGCCCAAATATAACCGAACTGTATATGGTAGACTGGGAACTCGTCTCGTGATTCGAAAATTTCGGTACAATATCTTCGAAATAATAAAAAAGTCTCATTTTGAACAACAACTTGAGAGGTTTATTTGGCACTTAGTTGGCAGAATTTATTGTGTTTCGCATACATTAAAGCGAAATACCGGCCGGTTTTTGAAACGCACCTGCGTTCCTATGCATTTATGCAACGTGGGTCTAATTGGGGTCTAGTTTTTTATTCTAATTTTTGCTCATTTGCATGTGCTGCGTAAGAAAGCAGGTGTACGCAATGCGTTTGAAAAACCGGCCGGTATTTCGCTTAACCCTTGTTATTGTATATGATAGCCGGTTAAACTCAGGAAATACCGTCTAGGGCTCGATACGATAGTCCTGCATGAGGAACCTTTAGGCCTGCATTGAGTGAAGCGGACCTCTTACAATTATATTATTTTGTTAAACTTGTATACTATTTGAAAAATTTTAACATGTCGTGCTATTTGAAAATTTTGAATCGGGAGATATAGTAGTTCCTCAAATAACTGAAATATTCTGTTTTATAATCACTTTTTGATGTTCGCCAAATGGCCAAATCCAAATGTTTTGGAAATAAAATTTGGAAATTTATTTTAGAGCCACCTCACTCCGTAGTAAAAATATTATATCGCATTTCCTAATTTACTAAATTTGAACCCTGCGATGGGAGTCACAGCTAAGGCTAAGGCTAAGGTGATACGAAGATTCCCCCCATCGGAATATTTCTTTAACTTTTCTCATATAATATTCATATTTCATCCCATTGCCAAGTGAGGAACTTCCTTTAAAAAAAACTACTTCCTATCTCCGTTTTTTTTTATAATTTAAAATTCTAGTTGGGTATATTTTCTTGATGAATGCGCATTTTTGAGTTATTTCCTTGGAGGGAATCGAAGCATTCATAATGTAAGTTATGACTATGACGCTCGGTTAGTCGCGCCTGGAAAACATTCTGCTTAAAGCGAAATGCCAGCTCCTTTGGAAAATTTGCATATGACAAGCAAATCCTATGTATCCTATGCTAATTTTGCGCGGTAGCCGTGGACGATCGCGCAAAATTAGCATAGGATACATAGGATTTGCTTATCATATGCAACTTTTCCAAAGGAGCTGGCATTTCGCTTTAATATTTTCGTTGAAAGTTAGAAAGTTGGCATTAAACCTTGTAAATCATTAAACACCAGCTAACGGCTTTACCACGGAGTTACCTATGCATTATGTCTTATGTTCCCGTGTAGCTTCCTTTCAGCCTGATTTCGAATAATTAAGACTTACGGTAATGTTTAATTGCTGTTAATCATGTTGATAACTGCTTGCGCATGCGCACTACAGTTCGCTACACAGACTTGAAATGTTACCCTGTGGCGCAATGTAACCAGTGGCCTATCCAAATTTTTGTTACTTAGAAGACTAATGCTAATTCATATGTCTGTTCATTTTTTTCGTGCGTCGCACGCCAGCGGAACACAATTATTTTTCGAGTGATTATTATTATTATTATTATTATTATTATTATTATTATTATTATTATTATTATTATAAGTTTTGCCTTATGAACAGCCTAACATCGGAATTCTGAACGTTCTGTCTTTTCTTTCTTTTATTTTTATTATTACTAAAATACAAAGAACCGTGAACAATCTATGACTGCAATACAACAATCTGATTATCTGATTACCAGACGGCTACCGCCGCCTGAGGCGACTTTCAATGTTTGGAACAGTGAGCACATTTGTGTGAAACGTTTGCAACGTATCTTGAAAAATCATGAAATAAGGTTCGATTCTTCTTGCTCAACACTGGGCGATTCTCCTTTTTATTGCCTATTAGGTATTCTAATAAATTTTCGTTTCGTTCACACAAACAAAAGACCAAATAAACTCTTATCCTTTATACAATAAGTAACTGAAATACAACAAACTGATTATTTGATTGCCAGTGTGACGTCGGGACATTAAATCAGCCATAAAATCTTCTGTCACTAGCTTTATCACTCTCAAATACACACAGTTTTTTGTTCTTACAAAGGTCTGGAATTTTGCTTGGCTCCATGATAAAACTCTATTTCTCTGCTACCTTCCGAACTAACATCTTTAAAGTTTAAAGAGTTAATTTATTAAAGTAACCTCATAATATATTTGCTCATATTATATGGTCCTTTGCTGAGTCGGAGTCATAGACACTGAGACAGTTTGCATTACTTTGAAAGCAAAAGTTGGTTCTACATCTTAGTTATTTTCCACGCACATATCCCAGACAGCACTCTCATATATGAATTTTAGTTGGGATTTCTTCCTTGCATTTTTTTTCATATAAGCCCAATCTTTGGCCCTAAAACGTGCGTGAGCCACAGTATACCTATTCGTGCGTTTGAGTGAACCGTGCGTGCATTTTGCTTTGTGACGTCACAAGGGTCAAGCGGGTTTGGATTGTTGGCCCAACGCAAATATGGCCATGTTTTTGATGCGAACCCCCTACAAACAAAGGTCTCCCAAGTCCTCCCGGTCACCTATGGGAGTCTCCCAGTCTCTCCCGGCCTTCATACTAAGAGCTCACTTTCCCAGACATACTTTCTGATACCGTTTGGGGTAATTATCTAGCAATTGGGTAATCGTTTAAGGTTCTTGTTATGTATTCTATATGGTCACATAATCATATATTTAGTCTCGCGCTTTCTTATTCTCTCACATGATTACATCGTCACATAATCATACAGTATAGTCTCACACTTTCTCATGCTTTTCTCTTGTATTCTCACACGCGTATGGTCACATAATCGTAAGAGTTCAAGTTTTTCATTTAGTCACATAATCATACAGTATAGTCTCACACTTTCTCATGCTTTTCTCTTGTATTCTCACACGCGTATGGTCACATAATCGTAAGAGTTCAAGTTTTTCATTTAAATTTATTAAGTAAAAGATAATTTATTCAACAAAATCCATTTAAAAAGTAACTTTAGGTTCAGGTTTAAGTTTTATTTCTAACGTGTTCTCGTACGTGTCGTAATTAAACCTTGCTTGATCCACTGTTTGCGTAATCCACTGTTTGTTCATAACCAAAAACCCACAGACAGCTTTTTCCTCGTCAAACAAAAACTTAATTAAAGGTTTGTTTGCAAAACATCGCTTTCTGATCGGTTTACCTGTAATTTGACAAAATAATTAACGAATTCAGCCACCGTTAATTAGCAGCTGTTACCGTAATTAAAGTTTGATTTTTACGCAGGTGAAAACTGAAAAACAAGTTTTCATTCTGAAATGCATTATAAATTTACTGGCAACTCAACGTTTCAAATGTCAGCAGCAATGGTGTTTATATGTGAAACATCCAAGATCACGAAATTTAAAGAGGTATGCAGCGTTGTTTTTAAACCTGACTTGGACAACAGTCTTACCATCATTTATGTGTCCTTCTGCTCTCATGCAGCAGAGAATGGAGCACATTCCTCAGTTTGACAAACCACGTAACGTGTAGCTTTAAAGTAATTCCTCTCCATTCTAATGGATTTATTACCTCTCGCACAAGTTACGTTGAGATTTTGCACGATTTTGCACCGGATAAAAAATAATTTTGTAATTCTGAAGCTTAATTCAATTTGAACGGAGAATACGCGTTACCTCGAGGATCGGATAGACATAACCGTTATTCGATTACCTTTTATCCTTTTATGTCAAGTTTTCTGACACTTTACTATAATTCTTAGCTTGTGTAAACATATTTCGTTATGCAATTTTGAGGATTTGGTGCACTGTCCGAGCAGAAGCCTCTGTAAAATTGCCATTAATCTTTTGTATTTTTTTGTTTACTGACTCTCTCTCTCTTTCTTCTCTCTCTCTCTCTCTCTCTCTCTCTATCTTTCTCTCAACTCTCTCTCTCTCTCTATCTCTCTCTCTCATCTGCGTACAAGCATGCTTCTCTCATCGACATCAGACTTGGTCAGGTCTGATTTTACCCTCTCGCTTCTCTCTTTCTGTTCTCTTTCCAATCCCTCTCTCTCTCCCTCTCACGCTCTCTCTCAACTCTTTCTCTCTCTATCCCTCTCTTTATCACTCTCTTTCTCTCAATCTCTCGCACATGTCGACCCTAATCACACACATAATCATTTAACACATCAACACATGTGGAGCTGCAAACCGCCGGAAAGACCGCTCCAACCCGTTTTGTAAATAAAACACACCGGAAACGTCTCTCTCTCTCTAGCTCCCTCTCTATCATTACTTCTCTCTCTCCCTCTCTCTTTTTCTCCCCGTCTCTCTCGCTCTCAGATTTTTCTCTCTCTCCCTGCCACCCTCCCTCTCTATCTCATTCTATGTTTGCGCAATTTAAAAATTCTTCTCTAAACCTAGATAATTAATATTACCTAATAGGCTTTCTTAAAGATGATAAATTCTACTTTATCGCTGGTGAGTCTAAGTGCTTTCAACTTGCGATTTTATAGATTTTCGATGAAAACATTATGAATATTTCTTTGCATAATAACAAGAAAGGCGATCACAAGCTTGTACTTTTGAGCAATAATATGTTTATTGTTTATTATTGATGAGTTATTATGTTTATCCGCGCTTCGACTTTGGATTTCCTCATATTATTTAATGCCCTTTTTTCAGTGAATCTTTCACTTTACTGATCCAATAATACTAGCGTCCGTGTAAACAGACTGTGATTATAATTTTTTTATGGGGTTTCCAAATTTCCAAGCTTCCCAAATATTCGGTGTGATTCTGTCAATACTTCTACACGAAATATGAAAAATTAAAAAAAAAATTCTCGTGTAGCTCCAAAATACTTTAAATTTTCACCATACTTGGATACCCCATTAATATGTCGATTCCGAACTTTGAGCTCTGACAATTTTACCCTGACTTGCGCGTTTCCTCGGAGCCTTTTTGGATATTTATATATTTATCGATATTTTGTTTTTCTCGAGCCTGATTCTCATACCTTAATTATCCCTGAGCTTTCCCCTTTCTTGTATATCTAAATGATGTCAAACTTATCTCTACACGAGGCGCATTTCCTGTGGTTTCCGGCGTTAGAACCGCTAACCTTGTGATCGCGTTATTCAATTAACAGAACATGACCACGAGCGGAAGCATTAAGAAAGGTGCTTAGAAATGGAACAGATCGGAGTTCGACCACTTAATGTTAATGTTTTTACGTGCTCAACTCAAGTTTTGTATGCTCGAGCTCACAATTTCACAATATTCTCTCCAAATTATGCATTGTTCACGCCGCATAGATTTACTTGCCCCGCCTAGGTATGTCTAACTATTGGTAAAATTCTCTTTCTCAACTATCAATGTAGTTTGAATCAAGTCAATGAATAAGTGTATAAGATATTGTGATATGTTTCATCTTTGAGACAACTTGACTTGCAAGAGAGAGACACACACACAGAGAGAGAGAGAGAGAGAGAGACCAAAAGCGCAGCGATCTCAAAAACCTTTTGCAATTTGGTGCAGCGCGGTGGCGCGCTGCGCGCTATCGCTAAAGAAATCATGAGCGCTGCAGCTTTTCCTTTTCCGTTTCCGGTGATTTTCGTAAGAATTGACAAAAAAGGTCAGCTTTATTTCTCTCTCTCTCTCTTTCTCTCTCTCTCTCTCTCCCTTTCTCTCTCTCTCTATCTTTCTCTCTCTCTCGCTGATCATCCATCCCCAGAAGGGGTAAAAAATGTCTAGCTTTGCACCGAGCACACGAGAAATACCTAGTGATTTCCATCAATCTCACGATCGAATCTCATCGCTTTATGGTTTGATAAAGCAACTTTTGGTCAACAGCTTCGCCTTATATTTCCTGTATGTAAAATGTTTAATCTATCGCGCTTGTGCTCGGCAAGGGTGTCTAATTTTTAAATGCAAAATATTGCGTTAGAATTATGTGACTTGTTCCGTAGAGATCGGAGCAGAGTAGGCCAGTTTCAGATGATAATCTTATATTTCTATTGAGTAAAATCTAGATAAATTCGATCAATTTAGCATAAATACGTAAGAATGCGGAAGTTCACGATGTGTTTCAAAAACCGGCCGGTGTTTCGCTTTAATATAATCCTTCGGATTCCCTCTGATTTGATAAAACAATCTTCCCTTCAACTTTACTTTGTATTTCATGTATAATTCTAGTTTGATTACCACAAACCCCTTCTTTAATTTTTTAAATTCTTTTTTTTTCTTTGCCATTTCACCTTCAGTTGTTCCATTCAAAAGACGTTTCCCAACTGCCAAATTTGTTAAATAGAATTAAGATAATTAGCTAATTAGCATATTGTGTTTGGAATTCCTTCTTCCCACGGTTTGCGTCACTCTTTGTATCGTTTTACGCAAGTCAACCTAAAGTGTTCAATTGCTCAATTTTTGATTGGGCAATTCACATTATATATATACTAAAGAAAGGTGTTCACTTTATGAAAGAGCATGCGGATATTTGTGCGTTAGGTAATATTGCGCAACTTTTGATGCACGCGGGATTTGCGCGGCTCAAACGCGACCACGCCTCGTCTCAAAAATTTTGGCAACGATGCAAAAATTGCGTTAAAAAAACACTTGCGCAATGGGACCACTTCGTTATCTTCAGTGTTAATGCAAATATGTCATCAGTTTGTTTCATTGAACAATAACCCTGCCATGATAATGTATCCTTTGTATCTATGCATCATATCATTTTTTACTTATATATCACTATGACTAGAACTCAAAAGAACACCCACCTCTCTCTCTCTCAGGAGATCAACTTTCACTACATATTCTCATATTCGTCTCTCTCTCTCTCTTTTCTTCTCTCTCTCTCTCTTTGGTCTCTCTCTCTCTTTCTTTCTCTTTCTCTCATTCGTCTCTCTCTCCCTCCTCCGCCCATGTGTTGATAATACGAGTGCAAATTAGCTTAATCCCGATGTTTTTTTTCCTTTCATGAGCCTCCTAAACTCCTAATGCCAATATGCGATCAGCCCCCATTATCTACGCGCGGGCAAGTGCGTCAGATCGGCAGTAATATCAACATATTCATATTAAATGATAACGAATCAGACGTTGATATACATCGTCCCATAGTCACGCCGTCTCGCCATCACGTTGCAAAGTGCAACGCTGATGTGATCAGTTTAAAACCCTGGATATTTTATTTGTTTAGTTATTAGTTTCTGAGCAACACCACAAGGCTCATGGAGATTTGGCTCAAACTTACATCCAGAGTCAACCATTTTATTTTTTGAATACTTTGCATTCAACTTCTCAAATTTTACTTTCACAATTTTCATTCTTACGATTAGTTATTATTTTAGTCATTTTTGTCACAGAAGTCGTATTTTTCTAATTTTTATCGTATTCATTTCTCGTTTTTTAATCATCTAATAATTTTCTCTTTCAATACAGTATCACATACACTCACTCTATATACTCGCGGCGGTTGATTTGCATGTCAATCGCCATTTTTTGACACCCTGGCTACCGTAATCAGAATGACTGGCCGTCTGGAGTCCTCCTTAGCACAGCCGCTCTATCACTTCCCCTCGTCGTCTACGTCTTCGCAGATCACGTCGTCTCATGTAAGGATTGAAATCAGCTGATCGATAAATCGATAAGATTGATAAGTAATCGATAAGCAGTGGGTACCGTTCAGACAAAACTGGGACTTGATTTTTTAGGAAAACAGAATGTTTATATGAGCATTACGTATCTGATAATGTTCTTTTTAGTTCCGAAAGATGCTCAACAAAGAGCTGAGCCATTTTGCAGAATCATCGAAATCAGGAACACAGGTTGGTGTTGAAGTTTTTTAATCTCACTATTCCTACTTATAATGATCTTATTTCTTAGATACGCTAGCTATGTAACCGTGACTTGATGTCGTTCTCAGCGTTAGTCTCGTAAGTTTCTATATTCGAAATATTTTCTTTCAACTTAAACATTTAGGTCTCCAAATACTTGATCACGACTTATATGGACAAAGATGAGGAGGACGATCAATCGCCGTCCGGAGAAACTGAGGTGGGTAGATCGTTAAGGTTACGCTTAAGTTAAGTTTAGGCCTTGGCTTAAGTTAGACCTTGGCTCAAGTTAGGCTTAGGCTTAGGCTTATCAGCTTAACTAAACACGTATGTTTGGATGTAACTTATGACTCAATCTGTGAATGCACCCGAAAATCAATGTACAAAATCCAATATAGCGTAATGAAATAGTGTACACTATAGACTTGTAATCGATTATAAGATTACAAGCCTAATACAAATTAATAGAAAAATGTCAAACCTCTTAGTGTGCATTAGCGGTAAATCCAATAATTTAATCCGGGCTTTAGCTAAAATACGTCAATCGTAAAAAATACGCTCAAGTAGAAAAGTGGTACTTATTGACCAAAATGTTTTACCAGCTACCTTCCTCGCTGGTAATTAATATATAAAAAATTATCGTTGTCTAGCTTCTTAAACCTTTACGTAATGACACGGCTAAACTCCTCTGCTGGTTATCTTCTGTAACGGCCTACGTCACAGCGAATTTCCGTTCAGTTTTAATGTTTTGTCTCATCTTGTAAGAAAATGTTTTGAGAAATTTCCGCAATTTCTTGGGCACCGTCCAACATGAACACGTTTCCAGAAAATACTTGTATTAATTCAATACTAAAATTCAGTCCGCGCGTCGCCAGCTATGAATGTAAGCATGTATGTTTTATCAATGCTCCTAATGCAACAAATAGTGTAGCAACAATCCACGGGTTACGGTAGATCGTCCATTTTATAGTTGAGACTCCATTGCAGGCTCCCTCGACCTCCGGAACTCCTCATATCTCAATGGGGCTCCTGAAGAAAGCGCAAACTGCGGCGATGAACCGTATTTCTGGAGTCAGGAAGTTGAGAGCTCACTCCCACGATGGCCATCTACCAGAGTATGGAGTACCATGTGCACCAGAAGTTGCTGTCCACATGCAAAGGGTATGTTCTCTCTCTCTCTCTATCTATCTCTCTCTCTCTCTCTCTCTCTCTCTCGCTCTGTTTATGTCTCTCCCTGCCTCTCCCAGTTTCTTTGAAAAAAAGCACGTTGCTGCATACTGAATACAAATTTTCTTAATCATGTCTGGAAGACTACGTGCTTTTTGGGAACATATTTTCAAAACGAGGGTGATACTTTGACATATTAATATTCTTAAAAAAATGTTTTTTTTTTCAGTTGAACGACTGGGGTCCGAATGTGTTCAAAATCAACGAGTTGTCCAAGAACCATGCACTAACTGCTATCACGTACACACTGCTCAAAGACCGGGGTCTCATGAAAACATTTGAAATTCCCGCCAATACGCTCATCACCTACTTGCTCAATTTGGAACATCATTACAAGGTATACGGTGGTTTTGTTGTTGTTCAGATTTTTGGGGGGAAACGATTTTGCCACAGTGCATTGTGCCATGGAAAGTGGTCGTACCGTATGTTAGTGAATTTGGTTGATAAGAAAATTTAGAAAGGACATAATTAGAAACATTTTTGTAAATAAATAATAACAAACTCTGCTTTTTAGGATAATCCGTACCATAACCACGTACACGGCGCCGATGTCGCCCAATCCATGCATGTGTTGTTGTCATCGCCAGTATTGGAGGTTAGTATAGTTAGTATCGATATGCATACCTTAGATTTATTCTCTCTCTGTATCTCCTTGTCTCTCTCTCTCCCTCGCTCTGCCTACTTGTATATATGTGACTGCGGTTATCTCTCTTCTATGTCTCCTTCTGCCTTCACTATCTTATTACTGAGGTTCTCCGTCTCTCTCCGTCTCTCTCTCTCTCTCTTCATCCAAAGTTTACAATAACCTTCTGCCTTCAGAATGTCTTCAATGACTTGGAAATCTTGGCCGCTGTCTTCGCCGGTGCCGTCCATGATGTCGACCATCCGGGCTTCACGAATCAGTACTTGATCAACACAAGTAAGCACTTCAATTAATATCACTTAGTCAAACGTGAGGCTTGGGCCGTATGCCTTGGTGGTTCACGAAAAACTTATTGTTATTAATTATTGCTATGGAAAAAGTCCGACTTGCAAACGTCATGTGTCCACTGGCGTAGTTTACTATTCGTTGTCTAGTTACTTGGTCACGCTGGCTTTCATGAACGAGAAATGCGATAGGTCAATAATAAAGTGCAAAGGGAAAGAGCACCCAGTTCCAGTTCAAAAATTGTAACCACCCTCCAGCAACTGCTCACTTTGTCACGCCTGTTTTGCAACATTGTGTAGCACAACGCGTGCATCCTCTTTACAAATCCCGGCTTGCAAACGTCATTTGTTCACTGACGTACATTTCCCCGAGGTTTGCAATGTGACGTGCACAACAACTGTGAAATGACGTCACGTGGTTTTGAGCATTGACTACCCCATGGCGGTCTTTCTTTGACCAATTCTTTTCTTTTTTTGTGAAAAGGGGACAAGTTTAAAAACAAACGTCACAAGCAGTTTTGTTTAAATGCACTTTGAAACTTTGAAGTAAACACGTGGAACTAAAGAGCACAGGACCTTTAGAACCTAATTACAGGGTTTAGGGTTTAGGGACCAGAATATGCTTAGTAGCTGGTTAGGCCAGTTGAGAACTAAACATGGACAATCATTTTATGGTCTAAACATGTGTCACGACATACTAGAGTGAGACTCGAACCCGCGTCTCTGGATTACAAGTCTACTGATTTACCATTATGCTATCTATTTGGTCTTGCAAACTTATAGCTTGAACCCTTTCAGATAACGAGCTAGCGATAATGTACAACGATGAGAGCGTTCTGGAGCAACACCACTTGGCTGTCGCGTTCAAATTGCTCCAAGATTCGAATTGCGATTTCCTCGCCAATTTGCCGCGCAAACAGCGCCAACAATTCCGGAAGATTGTAATCGATATGGTGCGTTAGTGATTTATTTACTCTTTCCGGAATTCTCTACCTTTCATCTTACTTATACTATTATATCAAAATGCTATTCTTCATTCTAAATGAGCAATAAGCAATGAGTCATAACTTACAATTATGGCATTTAGTGGTTTTTACCTTTAAAATTTGTTTTAAACTGCCTTCCGGTTTAAATCTCTGATCGTTCTCATTCGCTCTCACTACGAGTCTAGGCAATTATTTGTTGTCACCATCATTGATAATCATTAGAAATGACATATGGTTTATCAAAAGCATAAAGAAAGTGAGAGAGAGAGGGAAGGGGAGAGAGAGAGAGGGAGAGAGAGAGAGAGAGAGGGAGAGAGAGATCGTCTCTGTCATACCGGAAACAATCCATCAAAAAACGATAGTTATGACTATGGGTTAGAAGGGAAAGACGTGCATTGCATGATATACGATATACCACGTCTCTCCTTCTCTAACCTCTCTCATCCCCCTGTCCTCTGTGCTAATTTACCAACAAAGTACTATAAAGTGACGGAAACGAGCACTAATTAAGGGCATTATTACCTAAAGAACGGCAATTAAGAGGGTCGGTAGTTTGCTAAATGATGAGGGCAATTAAATACGTCTTGCAATCTTTGAAAGAGTTGATGACCTTTCATGGCAGACCCGACGAACCTTTAGTGACTGGGAAGTACCTCTAAAGACTAAAGAAATGGTCGGAAAGGCGGCAGTTTGCTCATCATTTTCAAAAGCCTGAACTTGAACTGTGCGAACCTGTCATAAACAAACTTTGAATTAAAACCCCCTTGAATAAAGGTACGCGTTCTTGTAGCGTAAACTATTTAGTTATTTAAAGCTGTGCGAACCTCATATACACTGCACAACGACTATTCTCTAACCAGTGACAAAAAAACGTTCTCCTGTTACTGATATACTCCCCGAAACTTAACTTTACCCCTGACATACGAGATAGACCGGCTAACGGGGTCTTAGTTGTTCACTGTCTTAGCCTTAGGCATCAATCTCGGTATAATCCTTATAATTATCCCTAGCTAATTATACCAATTGCTTTCCAGGTTCTGGCCACCGATATGTCGAAGCACATGTCCCTGCTTGCGGACCTGAAGACCATGGTTGAGGCTAAGAAGGTGGCTGGCTCGAGTGTGGTGATTCTGGACAAGTACAATGACAGGATACAAGTACTTCAGTCGATGATACATCTGGCCGATCTCTCCAATCCAACGAAACCAATTGAACTGTACCGACAGTGGAATGAGAGGATCTTGGAAGGTAGGATTTGGTCTCTCTCTCTCTTTGTTTCTCTCTCTCCCTCTCTTTCTCTCTCTCTCTCTCTCTCTCTTTCTCTCTCTCTCTCTTTGTCTCTCTCTCTCTCTCTCTCTTTTCTCTCTCTCTCCTCTCTCTCGGCTACTTCTTTTCAAGTAAAATTATTTCAGAATACTGGCGTCAAGGTGACAAGGAACGTGAACAAGGCCTGTCCATGAGTCCGATGTGTGATCGAAACAACGTGACAATTGAAAAGTCACAGGTAATTATACTCATTCTCAGCTAATCCTATTTTCTTTCCCATAGGACAATGGACGGCGGTCACCGACCATTTGGCGACCGTTTGGTGACCATTTGCTGACAGTTGCAAAAATATATGTTTACCGGTTTCAGGTCGGTTTCATCGACTACATTGTGCATCCGCTGTACGAGACGTGGGCCGACCTCGTCTATCCTGATGCTCAGGAAATACTGGACAAGTTGGAAGAAAATAGGTACGCTTATTTTAGAATTCAGACGAAGTTGGGCAGCAACTATTACCACATTTCACACTTTCAACGCTATTAATAAGTAAGTAATAATACCCTACAGTACTACTGTATGAGTACCAGTACGTCAAAGGTTATTATCTTAAAGCGAAATGCTAGCCCCTTTGGAAAATTTGCATATGATAAGCAAATCCTATGTATCCCATGCTAATTTTGTACGATTGCCGTGGACGATCGTACAAAATTAGCATAGGATACATAGGAGTTGCTTATCATATGCAAATTTTCCAAAGGGGCTAGCATTTCGCTTTAACATTTATATCTTTTCAGGGAATGGTATCAAAGTCGGATTCCCGAAGAGGCCAGTGATCCCCAGAAGGGAGACCAAGAAACTGGGAAGGACTCGATAAAGGAAGAATCACCCCAACCCGCTCCCACTAACCACAATAATGAGACATAGGGACACCTGTTTGGACCGGGCCTGAGTCCGACGGAAGCTTCGACGATCACTCCGACGTTCAGACCCTTGTTCTTCTGCATACACAAGAGGAGTGGTGTTGAGACAGTAATACCGATTCGATTACCGTAGTCTGACCCACCCCACCTCGATACAGTACCCCTGCCGGTTTATGGCAACGGCAATGTACCGTATATATACCAATAGGTCACGAAAAAGATATATATTTCTCTACTCCCGCTTCAGCTTTACTTTCCATGTGTGTAAGTCGGGGTGGTTTTAGTTGTCACTTTAATTATGCAAGCTAATTGTCCCCAAACCACCCTTTCTACGTTTCTACCCCTTTTTATGGAACCTCAAACTGGTACAAATAACGGTTATTCCTTTACCAAGCCGTTTTTTTATAAGTTACCCCACCCCCATATATTTTATTACAGATTTCTATTTTTTCCCTCAATACTATTTGCTAATTGCTTATGCTAATTATCTGTGCAGCACCTAGTCATACGGCACACTGCTCTAGTACAACTTTACCCCACAGTATACTTCACTATGTGGCTTTACAAGAGTTTTAAAACAGCTGTCTTATAGGAACTTGATTCACGTAAAATCGATAATCATGAAAATAAGTTATGCTGAAGTTTCAAGGGTGAGCCGCAGTGAAAAACAGAGCCTACAAGACAGAACTTCCATATATAATCCATAATTATATATATTTTGGCGCATTTGGGTGCTTTCTCCTAATGTGTAAGGGTTATCGATCTGTGAGCATAGTTCACGAATTCTTCGATTTTTCATTTCCTTTAACCACCTCCGCCACTCACCCCCCTACATGACTAGTGAAGTTCATTAAGATGCTCGAAATACCGTAGACCTAAAAATCTTCGACAGTTAGTCCACAGTTTGTAACAACTACGGTAGACCACCGCCCATTTAGGGATGTTCAAGGTTCCTAACTATATTTTGTCATATGTAAACTTCCTAACTCGAGTATACCGCCTGCTTTACCTTTATCTTTGTATTTTCTCTTGTTATCGATTATTTTTCTGTTTATTGATTGTTTTTTTTTGCCAAAACTTTGAACCCGTATTGTTCGAACACACTGCTCTTGCCAAATGAGTTACCACGGCCAGAAATATTTGTATTACTTTCTAAATAGCAAATTATATTTTATATTTTATTACTCTTTTGTCCGCTCGCCCGCTTGCTCTGTACCTTTTGACATGCCTTTCATTAATAATTAAAAGACTAACCGATGCCTAACTTACTCTTAGGGCGTAGGCCTATACTTAGGCCTAGGCATGTACCCTTATGCCTATACTTATGCCTAACATAAGCGCTTCACATTCTTCGTGTAACGTTGCCAAATAATTCACTCATATTTTGAATTTTTTTATGAGTTGTTTTTATTACCAAAAAATCGGTGTTTTTCGGTAATTTTCGCTTATTCTGCTTTTTGCCTGTCGATTATTTTATGAATTTTATATATTTTTATTATTTTAAGCCCTTTACAGGGAAACACACGCCCTTTCATATTGTGATAACTCCGCATCACCACACAGCTTTAATAATTAGACATTGTATCGCGCACGTATTCAAATATGAATAAAAATATTGATTATATGGTTGCATTCTTGATTATTGGTTTTGAAATATTGGTATATGGACGGAGCAGTTTGATTCGGGGTAAGGTTTGATCAAATGGGGTAAATATTTTGGTCGTTTGGACTATGTTATGAATACAGGCTGGTTGAAGTATTTCACTCCAGTGGGAAATCCACTTTCTTTGTAAAGTGTAAAAAAACAATGAGCCAAAGTTGCTTTTTGAAACAAAAAATGCGATTATTGATTTTCTTTAAAAAATTAGCATGCAGATTAATTTCCATACACATATTTTTGCTAATTATTTACGTGGATTAAAGGGAATATGTATGCCCTTTTTGAAGTTAAGCTGTATTAATAGAATGTGTGTTCCTCATTAAAGGGAGAGGCCCACGAGAAAAAAGTTTTCCTCAATGTACTTGTATAGAATGTCCGGAATTTCAGAAATATTACTGTGAAAACCGCATTTCCTTGCACCTAGAACTCACAGAGTTATTCCCCGGCAAACAGTTCGGCCAGGTACCGTAGCCAGCAACGTCAAGATACGTTTATACGGTTTATATCCGTCCCTCAGCATTCTTTCTCCACATAAAAATTGTTAAACGAATGAAGAACTTTCCTACGATTGTAAGAAAGCGTTTCCAATACTGTAATGCCCTAAAAGCGCAAAAATTGCTTCTGACTACGGTACCTGGCCGAACTGTTTGCCGGGGAATAACTCTGTGAGTTCTAGGCTTCAAGCAATGCGGTTTTCACAGTAATGTTTCTGAAATTCCGGACATTCTTTAGAAATAAATTGAGGAAAACTTTTTTCTCGTGGGCCTCTCTCTTTAAGGAAACAACAACAAAAATTGTTAAAAGTTTCCCATTTAAAAGAAAATGATTTTCAAAGTTCATATTTTCCATAGTAAACGCGTTGCTTGACCCCCTGGCTTACACGGCAGTGCTGATGGAGCAAAAAATTTTGCATATGTGTGCATACATCGGCATATAGCATGCAACAGCGACATATTTGCATGCAAATGAGAATATTCGAATTTACATATTCAGTCGCCTACTTAAATTCATGTCTGGTGTGGAAACTCTAGTTTCGCAGTTGTTTTGCTCATTTTGAGTGCCTACATATTCCCTTTAAACCTTGCGATGAGAATGAACGTGTATTAGTATTGTAAAATCCGTTTCACAAACAATATAAAAGGTGTACGATGATTCCCTTTGTGATGAAATTTTGTGTTTAATTATCTTATTATATAAAGTAGAAGAGTTTACTTTTTCGTTTGTGTGAACGAAACGAAAATTAGAATATCTAAAGTCTTTAAAACGAGAGCCGGAGCCCAGTCTTGAGCAAGCGAAATCGAATCTTATTATTTTTCAAGTTACGCTGGGCCATTTGTTGCTCCTTATTTCGTTGGAAATAATATTGTGCCAAATTTGTTTTAGTTATTATGGTAGATACAGACACGGGGAATCTAATAAAAATAATAACTTTTTTGTTTTCTGAGGTGGACCTCACCCTTTAAGTGTGTTCATGCATTTTAAACTTTAAAAGTCGCCTCAGGAGGACAAGTTGTAGTTGATAAAATAAGATAGAGAAATGAAAATTAAATAAAATAAAATATAAAATAATCCAGGAACTTGATATGTCACCAGTTCACCGTTCACCTCGTTGGTCAAGACCCATCAAGGGTCGCATTTATTACAAATTCTTCATTTTTTTCGTGATAATATCAAGCTCCATCCAAGAGCTAAATCAACGTTAAGAATACGCTGGAAAGAAAAGAATCAATTTATTATGGTATAAAAAATCTCTGAGTGTTAAAAAACTATACGCTAAAATATAATTGGAAATGTTTCTTCGAGAACTTACATTTACAAGGACGAAAAATATCTTCTTATGCAAGGGCTACTTCTCATAGAGAATAACGGTCTCATGTTGAAAGTTAGTTTACAAAAGAATAGAAAAGGGTTAAAGCGAAATACCAGCCGGTTTTTGAAATGCATCTCAAATATCTGCATTCTTATGCAGGTATGCTAAGAGGGGTCGAATTGGGTCTATTTTTTATTCTAATTTGTGCTCATTTGCATAAGACAGCAGGAGAACGCCATACGTTTCAAAAACCGACCGGTACTTCGCTTTAAGTAAGTTCATAATTATTCATTAGATATATCATGAAATAGTGTACGAGAATGTTGACTTGGAAACGGGTTAGCAAACTGCGAACATGGAAAATTTATGAAATTTTGAAAATCTGGAAAAAATAATTTTGAACAAACCTAACTCAAAAACTCATTCAAAGCATGTTGTCTTTCTGTATATCAAACAATATAGTTATTACGTAAAAAATGTTGAATATATAGCAAATCGAACCAACTTGACTACTGAGGATTGAAGAAAGTATTATGTTAGTCATGTTTTTCTAAGATCGGAACAATTTTAAAAATGAAGAAAAAATAAATCGTTCACCGAAGGAGTAACTAGACTAGGTTAACCGGGGGTTACGGTACCATAATATGGAAATATATAGATTACGTATAACTCTGACGTATAAATGAACTTATTTAAAAGGTTTTAAGTTTTGAAATCCTGTCTAAAAACTGTATTAATCAGTAAAATGAGAGCACACAATAAAAGAGTAAATCTAAAAAATCGCGCATATCCTATTTATTAGAAAAACTGGACTAAATTCGTTTTTTTTCTAATAAAAACTCAAATATTTATAAATTGTCACAATGTTTAACTAACAACAAACTATTATTTTGCATAAGCTCGGGGTAGAGAATGTATTTCACTCGGTTATTTATGAAGTTTAAGAAATGAACTTTTCAAAGTGAGTCAAGGGAGACGGTGGACATCGAAGGAACGATGTTCCAAAAGTGCGTCAAGTAAAGTCATTTACTTATCAACGGTCGATACACGGGCATATCCATCACCGTCCACGTGCTTGAGCAGTTGCTTTTCCTCGTACGTTCCCTCTGAAAGTATGCTCATACAGCGTATGGCCTTACAACGTATGGTATTACGCGTGCGGCCGCACAAATGGTCTTCCAGAAGCATTCACATTGCCACTTGATAGCAAATTCGTATTGTGTATGGTCTTACACGAACCAAAAACTATTACATTGTCACATGAATAAATAAAGCGTCACCAATTGTACATACAATACATACGAGCAGGGTATTTATCACATAAGCATTCTGCTAGCATATTACGCCGTACAACAATAGGTTGGCCTTACTTTATAGCATAAAGTACTTTATACAGGGTTTGAGAATTTGAACAATTTGCTGGAATTTTACATGCGGGAAAGGGTACGATTACACGAAAACAGGCGATTGCACCTTTAAATATGTGTATGGGTACAGTCGTCGAGAGAGCCTGAATAATGTGGTAAACTAACAATAGACATACTGTACTTATGCTATTTCACATTTTAGTAGTGATTCCAGCGATGAGCTCAGGAAGCGGGACCCCTAATATTCCCCAAAATTGATTTTCGATACGCATTTTGTTGTTGCGAGTTAAAGCTGGTTTTATATTACATTTACATAACGTACGTTGGTCACTGTATTCCAATGAGCAGTTATTGTATAATACTTTAGCTTACTACTAGCTTCTATGAACCCGGGTCTTAGCTCTGAGCTAGGCATTGACCTGAACCCTAATCTGAGCTGTCATTGACCTGAACCCTGGTCTGAGTCAGCCATTGACCTGAACCCTTGTCTGAGTCAGTGCTTATTCCCTCAACCCACCAAATGGATGTGCATGTGCGTGTCGGAGACTCATCCTCCTTTCGGTGTCGTGCTGGATCAGATCCTGTCTCACGTGATGATCCACGATTCCGGCGCCCATCGCATCTCCGACGACGTTGATCGAAGTACGCAGTCGGTCACTAAAGGTATAATTAGTGTCACTGGTGTCCCTGCGTGTCACTGCTGAGCAAAAACACTAAATTCGAGTATAGTTCTGGGTACAAACGATGCTATCACTGTTTTGATTCGTTTATCGACAAGTTTCAAGGTCAAAAAACCTGCTAATAGAAAAGTGGACGATAATATCCATGAGATAAAGCTATTAGTAATGATTTATAAATTGTATTAACTTACAGTAGCCAGTCAACGGCGACAATCAGTGACACGTCCTTGACGGGGAGACCGACAGCAGTGAGGACGAGGAGCATAGTGACGAGACCGGCGGAGGGCACGGAAGCGGCACCGATCGAGGCAAGGGTGGCGGTCAGACTAAAGAACACTCATATTTTCACTGAAGGTTTTCATATCTTGGATCGAATCCGAACCGGCGTCACTTGTCTGGGAAAAGCAGTCTTCCGACTGAGCTACCAAACCTAATTTATGCTTCACAGCTAACGTTATGCTGAAAGAGTCAAAATAAAATAAAATAAAATAAAATAAAAAGTAAATAATAAGTTATTAATTGATACCTGACAGTGACCACTTGTCCAAACGACAGGTAAACACCGTTCATCTGAGCGATGAAAATAGCGGCAACTGCTTCGTACAGAGCGGTACCGTCCTAAACGAGCAAAACCATATAACGGTGGTGTTTTCTGTACGTTCCCCAGTGTTGACAGATTTTTTATTCCTCGAACCAAGAAAGACCGTTAGTATGTAAATCACCACATTAGAACTGAAGGACTTGCCAATACCTCTACCTACTCCGTGGTTCATTACTGTTGACTCCTAGTTTTGCAAAAGCCATATTATTAGCAAAATCATGGCATGTTATTAGATAATCAGGATAAGGCGTCACTGATTATCCATAAACATAAAGAATTTAAAGCGAAATACCGGCCGGTTTTCGAAACGTATCGAGTACACCAGCATTCTTAGCAAATGAACATACATTATAATAAAAAAAATCAAGCTAAATTCGAGCAGCATTAGCATAAATACGTTAGAATTCAGTTGTCCACGATGCGTTACAAAAACCGGCCGGTATTTGGCTTTAAAGGGAAGGCCCATCAAAGTAAACCTATATTTACGATACGTCCATAGTGACTATCAAGCATTTTTATTACAATGTATGCAAACTAAATTTCACATTTATTTACCATGGGAAACTTTTTTCCGATGCGCTCAGATCAAATGTATACCGTAAAGCCGCAAATATCCTTGTCGTCAATGCAAATTTATCGTGAAATTATAATGCGATTAAAATTTGCATATATAGCTTTGAAATCTGCAGTTTTATGGTATACATATGCGTGGAGCGCATTGGAAAAAAGTTGTCTAGGGCGAATAATGGTGAAATTTAGTTTGTATATATTGTAATAAAAATGCTTGATAGTCATTATGAACGTATCGTAAATATAGGTTTATTTTGATGGGCCTGTCCCTTTAAGCAAGAAGTAAAATATATGCCATGTTAATTGTTGCTCCGACGGGCAGTACGAAGCGGGTGACACGTCTGTCGACACCTAGGTTCTCCTCCAGACAACGGTAGGTGATGGGAAGAGTAGCCGAACTAAATGAAACAATTTTATTTGGATAAACTGACCCTAGCACGAAGACCTCGAGCTATTTGCCATCTGGAACTCGTCGCCTACTGCTAGGACCTCTGCGGAACATGTCATAAGCAAACATTGAATCTGTATTTTCACCCTTGTATAAAGGTGCACGCTCTTGAAGCGTAAAACAAATTTAAAAAAAAAATAAAAAATATATTTTCTCCAATTTTTCGTGAGCGTGTTCGGTTTTTCCCCCTTTTTATCCAATGTCGAGGTTCATTAGGGTAAGCGTTCCTGGGAATGTTATACCGTAATCGTAATCGACTCGGCTAACTCAAACTGACAAATCGCTATTGTAGCGGGGGAATTTTCACAGCGGGAGGATTTCTATCGCATACATATATCTTTCTTCGACCACTTTTTTTTACCCGAACTATATTTTGCAAAAAAATATTGCTAAAAATAGGTTGCAAAATATATTGAAAAATTGAAGCAACAACACAAAATAAGATAAAAAAAAAGAATTTTTTTTTAAAGCGAAATACCAGCCGGTTTTTGAAACGCATCTCAAATATCAGCATTCTTATGCAGTTATGCTAAAAGGGGTCTATTGGGGTCTATTTTTTATTCAAATTTATGCTCATTTGCGTATGAAGCATAGGAAAGCAGGCAGTACTCGATGCGTTTCAAAAACCGGCCAGTATTTCGCTTTAATGATTTTCTATTTTTTAGCCATCAACTATTGACAATTGAAGCTGAAACACTAGTAATTTCTTATACAAACAAACAACGATAACTAATGTTTATTAATATTTAAAGCAGTTATGACACGCTGTTTTTCAAACGTATGATCAACGTTGTATTCCCATACAGTGTTTGCAAAACTGCGCGATACTGCGCGTTTCTTTATAATTTGCGTACAAAATATACACTTGCCCAAAGTATGATTTTAAAAAACCGGCTGTTATTTCGCTTTAAAAATTACCTGGAGGCAGTTCCCAGAGCTGTAATCCATGCTTGAACAAGTCCCCTCATGAATACATACGGATTCTTTCTCGTGGCAACGAAGAAGACAATGGGAAGAGTGATGAGGGCGTGCACGCAGAGACCTAAGCATATAAAACGGTTTATTGGAAGACAATTAAAATGTGTACTGAGAAAAGCAACAACAAAAACGAACATTTTATGCAAAGTTTCTCTCCCGATCTATCAGGCCAGAGGCCGTATTCACCAACACACAGGGAACCCTCCCTAGGCTCACGAGCGCTCTGAATCTGTTGACGCACTCTCTACGCACTCTTTAGCTCCCTGGGGAGGCCAGGGAGGGTTCCCTGCGTGTTGGTGAATACGATTCTGTATGTATTTCCGGCTCACATACAGTTCATTTTTCTGCTGAAGATGGGCCTAACCTTTTAACATTTTAGTGCCTGAATTCTTAAGCGAAGAATTGATCCGCTAGACATTAGTTGGAAGTTTTACATATTCCTAACTACCGCACTTTTATATTTTAAAACTTTATTTACAGTTTGAACATTACCTGTGATTACAGTAACCATGTACATGGCCAGCATTCTAGCAGTGTCGGCGAGGTCTTGAATCTCAAGAATTTTTCCAGCAATCAAACAAAAGATACCAATAGGAGAGTACCTGAATCAACGTAGAAATCATGAGACGCAATCAATACAAAATAAATATGCCCTACCAAAATGCATTTAAATAACTCTAAATGACTCCTAAACGACTAATTCAACATAAAGTTTCAATAATTTGTCCTTATCTTAGATACTGATACAGAACATTGAATATTCTTCCATTTCATGAGGGAATCATAAAGCGACGTACCACATGACAGTCATGACGAGTTTCATAATAACCTTGTCCAGTACAACAAAGAATTGGATCATTACATTGGCCTCTTCTCCGAGTTGAGAGAGCACGATGCCGACACCGATGCAGAAGACGATTATTCCTGTAATTAGGCAGTCGTTGGAAAAATTGCTAAACTTGGAATTTACGAGGGGTTTGTCTCCTTGCAAATGTACTGTACTTATAAGGTGTAAGGGCGTAGATAGTTAAAGGAACTGAAATGCCTCACGAAATGAAAGTATTGATTATAGCCAGAAAAGAGTATCGGACACAAAAGGTGACGTAGACACATTCGGTGGCTTAAAAATGAGTGTGCGATATTTTTCGCCTATCCTGTAGACTGAGCAATTTGTCATGTGGAAGACCGTATTCACCAACACGCAGGGAGTCCTCCCTGGCGGCCTCCCCAGGGAGCTAAAGAGTGTATCGAAAGTGCGAGAACAGAAGAGATTCAGAGCGTTCGTGCGCCTAGGGAGGGCTCCCTGTGTGTTGGTGAATACGGCCCTACCTAGGACCAGGACCTCTCCGTTACAAGATAAGCCTCGTGATCTGCATCGAACGAACAAACGCGCAAGTTTTTATATTTAGTTACTGAGAAAAGTGACCCACCCAATACATTCATTCCAGGGGTATATTCAGTAGAAGCTTTTGTGTAGTCGAGAGAACCGTTGTTTAGGGCCTGAACGTTGATATAATGGGGAGAATAAAAGAGTAATTAGCAAATGTCCAAAGCGTCAAACATGTACAACATCTGTTAAAGCGAAAAACCAGCCGGTTTTTGAAACGCATCTCAAATATCAGCATTCTTATGCAGTTATGCTAAAAGGGGTCTATTGGGGTATGTTTTTATTCAAATTTTTGCTCATTTGCATATGAAGCTTAGGAAAGCAGGGGGTACCTAATGCGTTCCAAAAACCGGCCGGGATTTCGCTTTAATAACCACAAGTTACAACACGTAATCAGTCTATCACCATTCCTTTACCAGTCGCTTACCTCTTGTTGGTGCTTGAAATATAATTTGCTTTAGTTTGTATATCATATGCTTTATAAAAAAAAGTAATTTTGGCTCCGCTTTTTCCGAGGAAATAAAACAAAATTAAGAAATTCATAATTATGAAAAAAAATCAATATTTTATCAGAACGAAAACCAACTGCTATAGTTTCCGAGTCGTTGTGTTTGAGTATTTTCGGTCGAACGGTCACATATTTGGTTTGAACCTAAAAATGAAAACATTAAAGCGGTGGCACGCGGTTTGTGAGGCGTATACCACTGGGGAAACTTGGCAACATCGCCGCGGTTCGCCACAGCGGGGCGGCGCACTGCGCGGCAGGCGCGCTACAGGTCCGCAAGGGATATTCAACGCAGTTGGGCGAACCTGCGGCGAACTTTTCGTAGGTTCCGCGGCAAGTCCGCCGTAGGTGCGCTCCAGATGTCCGCCATAGGTGCGCTGAGACCGCCGTAGGTGCGCCGTGCATTTTGTGGCCCGAAATGGTGAGTCGCGCAACTCATCGGCTCTCAGTGAAGGTACGAACCTGCTGGAAAGTGGCCTGGACGATATTCTCGGGGAACGTGTTTCTCAGAAGATCCAACATCGTGTCAAGGGTGGAAACTGAAACTGCCGAAATAAAACATTTTCATGTGTTCAAGCGAAAGTTAATACACAAATAATCCTTTTCGAGTAGTTTGAATGCTAGTGCAATACATGTGTAACAATATTATTTTTCAAAGCACCCATTACCCAATGCATTCATCTTGCTATCTGGAAAGCAAATTTTATTATTCTAAGTCGCATTTCATTGGTAATGATGTTGTTTGTGCCGGATTGCTCCCTGGTTTCGACCGCCTGAACCCCTGAACAAGGCGAGTTCACTTGGCCTAAGCCTAAGCCTAAGCCTAAGCCTAAGCCAAGCCCTAGACCTACGTCTAACAATAAGCCACACGGTCTAAGGACACGCACCGGTCTTTCCCTCAGTTCCCTCGCCAAGGTCTTGTTTAATAGTCGGGTCTCCGGGATGGATCGTCAACACAAGAATGATACCCGTCTAAAGTAGATATCACAATAAAAATAAAGATTTTCTCTCTTTCCCTCCTTTTCTCTCCTTCTCTCTCCCTCTCTCTCTTCCTATCTCTATCTGGCTCTCTCTCTCTCTCTTGCCTACCATAAGAACACCATGGAAGCTAAACAGAGGCCAGTTACTTCGGACACTTCAAACTTCAAAGTATACTTACAATGACAGCAAGAACTGTGGTGGAAACGTAGTAAGTAATGGCCAGTGAGCCCATTTTTCCCGACTGGCGAGCGTCCAACTGGGCAAGTCCTGAATTACATTAATCGATATTATGTCTTTATGTCCTATTGTATAACTAGGTTCTACGTCCCGTTGTATGACGTAGGAGACTTTTCTGGGGTGAAGCACCCAAAGGGCCATTCCTACCTTAGGTGCTAGTTCCCAACTGCCGAAAAGTATGATTCTAACTTGATTATTGCTCATGTATTTTATAATCACAAATCATAAATGGCAACGTTTTACTATGTGCTCCAGTAATAATCAATAAATCAATACCCGAGATAAGTGACGACACAATGAGAGGAAGGATCATCATCTTCAACATATGCATGAGCATCTCTCCCGGAAACGCGACCAGCGTGATAACCTGGAAAGAGTGTACTATGAGGAGCCGAACCTTTGACCTCCTGCTCGGGAGGCGGACGACTTAGCCACTAGGCCATGAGAGCATACTTTTGATGCAGAACTATCCAAAACGCAGAAAGGGGAAGTACCTTCTAAAAATAAGCAGTATTTCCATTATTTACTTATAAAGCTGCAATATTCTTCGTTGTTTTCTACGTTTATAAGACTACAGTTAACTTTCGGTGTGTTACTTTTCAGATAACTACTTTTCTTAAATTCTTATATCTTGTACGTACACATCCATATGCATATTTCTCTCCGAATCTTCAGCGGCAAGTTAATAAAATTCTCCCTTGCCAAGTCAGAAATGAGCAGTTATGAGAATCAACTTCTTGTGGGAGAAACCCCCGCGATCGTCGAATTCAAAATTGACAAATTGAATTTGGACCGAAAATTTGGCACTTTTTGCCAGAGTATATCATCATGTTTGTATAAGATGACGTGGGTCATAACTGGATTTTATTGGGCTCGGAAGATGAGGTTACATTTGAAGATTTTATAGTTCGTGTTATGCGTGGGCGTGGGTTACGCACCGGCATATAATTTATGGGAAAGCTAGGATTATTTAATGCATCTTTGTCCTATAAATTTGTAAATTGGCACTTCTAAGTTTGTGCTTAATTTTGTACACGAAGTTCCTTTCAAGGATCCAAAGTCGAGCAAATATTTTCAATTAAGATGGGAATAATCAAGAAAATTGTTGTACCTGAGGGCTGAGGTCGAAACGACGGAGTACGAAACCCAATAGGGCACCAAGCACCACGGCTCCTGAAAATATAACATTAGCTTCAAGTTGCAACAATGATAAGGGATAAAAAAAAAAAATGTTTTACGCTTCAAGAGCGTGCACCTTTATTCAAGGGAGTTCAAAGTACAATTTCAAGGTTTGCTTATGACATGTTCCGCAGAGGTCCTGAGCAGGAGGCGACGAGTTCCAGATGACAAATTGCTCGACGTCTTCGGGCTAGGGCCAGGAGGGATCGCCCATGGTTCCCTCGCCTGGTGGTGTTTTCAAAGGTGTCACGGGCCGGAATCGAACTCGGGTCGATTGCGTTAGAGACGAACGCGCTGCCACTGGACCACCAGGCCCTCAACAGTCTTCAACAAAATTCAACAGTCTTCAACAAAATTTATTTCAGACCTGTCTTTACCTTTCAAATCACCTTTGTCATCTTGTGAGGCAAAATGTCACGGATGAGTATGTATGAGTATGAAATATGTGTGGAATAAATGTTCAGATCATTCATCTATATATTTGGTCCCTAGGAAGCACTTTTATGAATACCACTTTATTCAGACATACAATCATCACACATAGACTTAAGCATGTAGAATCCAGGGTCCCGTTTTTTCCAGAAGTCGGGGATCTTCATTGTAGTTCCAATCCGGGCGGTGTCTCTTGGCCGATGTGTCCCGTAGAGAGCAGAGGGTAGAGGGCAGGGAAGTGACCATTGTCGAATGTAGGGAAGACGGAATACAGAGATTAAGAGCGAAACGTCCGTCCTAAGGCTAGGCAAGGGGAGCGCCTTAACTTTATTCCCGACGCCGTGGCATGTTTGCAAGATGGTAGCACTGGGCGGGATTCGAACCCGGGTCGTATGGGTGAGAGACGAGAACTTTGCCAGTGAGCCACGACGCCCCTACTTTCGCGTTGTGAAGCGCAGGGTCTTAGGGTTCCCTTTGGTTGACGTTCTTTATTTGCATTGATTGTTAACCAATAAGCCGTTATTATCATTATTATTATTACCAGTCGGCTCACGCCGCCTGACGCGACTTACATGGAAATGGTTGGTTTAGCATGGGCATACTTTTATACAAAGCTTCAAACGTATCATAAGAAATTCACATAATAGGAAACAATTGCATATGCATACTTCGATAGAGAGCTGCGAAACTCTTTTTATACCCGAACACAAAATTTGCATTTCGTAACGCACATCGGTATGCAAATTAGGCTACAGTTACTCTTTTATATAATAAGATTATTATGATTAAATCATATATATTCTTGTCAGACCAAGATATATAAAATATACGGAGAACCGCAAACTCTACCTATAGTCAATATAAGCAGCAAATTCTTTTTGATCCAAGTCGTCATGGTCGTTGCGTTCTCTTGATCTACCGCGATGGAATTGGTTGACCTGAAGAAATGTATAATGACAAAAGAAATTTAAAGGGATGTGTAGGGTGGAACACGAAGAAAGAGTGTTTCTTCCATACAATATGTTGTGCGAAACTCAACGAAATGCATAAAATTAGGGTTAAAGCGAAATGCCGGCCGCTTTTTGAAACGCATCTCAAGTACTTGCATTCCTATGCATTTATGCAACGTGAGGTCTAATTGGGGGTCTAGTTTTTATTCTAATTTTTGCTCATTTGCATATGCTGCACAAGAAAGCCGGTGTACGCAAAGCGTTTCAAAAACCGGCCGGTATTTCGCTTTAAAGGGCCAGAATCACGAAAAAATCAATATGTCAAAAAGAAGTTGGTTATGCAGAATCCAAGAGCATTTTCTAGATAAACGCGTAAAAGGTCGAATGAAGAGAAATTTCTGAATACGGTGTAAGGGAATTCAATTTTGCGGAGGTAAGGTAAAGGTGCAGCCAAAAGATAGAAAGTAGAAATCCAAGGCAAAATATGCAATAGGAAAGTCACAGAAAAAGAAGACCAGGACTTTGTGAAGAAGTATGCGAAAATACGCGGATTATAATTTACAACGCTACTATGATGAGCAATATTTTCTTGCAGCCTTAGTTTGTATCTGGCGCAATTTCGGCTCACATATGGTTAAATTCGAGCGAAAATGGAGCCAAAGGTGCGCGAAACGATTACCATGTTGCCGCAACACGAATAGCATTTTTGGATCTCTAGGTCCGAGACCTTTCCATCTATCCACATAAAAAGTGATATTTGAATATGCACAAATTTATTTCACAATCTTTATCGTTATCATTCAAAAAGGCAAAAGCAAGGGAAACATAAAACAGTTGGAAATAACCATCCAACTTCAATATAAACGCTTTAAAATGTTTTATCAGAAACAAAGGAAATTACATGTGATACAGAAAAGACATGAAAAAGTAAATATTTGTTTTACAAATTATCTGGGTTTAGCTACCAAAGTACTGGGGTTTGCTGTCTGCTATCAACATTGAGAGTAAACAGTAAAGAAAGAGAGAGATAAAGAGAGAGAGAGAGAGAGAGAGAGAGAGAGAGGGAGAGAGAGAAAGAGAGAGAGAGAGATGTAGATATATCGAGGGGAATCATACAAAATGATCTATAAAATAGTACTAGTTTGTGATTACAAGATATTAAGTAGTATGGCTAACGTAAAAAAGTGTGCGTCGGTCTCTGGCGTCTGCAGCATACAAATTGGCCTTGTTAGTTATTTCCTTCCCGTATTTTGGTCACACTGTCCAACATTCTAACAACAAGCACTTTGCTGACTTGCATGAAATATATATCTTGTTTTATATTTATTCAGTCTAAAATTTACTAAATTTATGTAACTTAGTTGTTCCGCTGTCTACGTACCACATCTCATTCTACCCTTCCCAGTGTTTCTAACTATGTCTTCAGATAGACGAGGCCTTGATAGTTTACGACGCTATTGAAAGTATTGAAACTTTCACGTTCAGGCAACCATTTGATTGCGAGCATAAACCTTTAAAGCAAAATACCGGCCGGTTTTTGAAACACATCGAGTACACCAGCATTCTTATGCGGCTTATGCAAATGCACATAAATTAGAATAAAAATTCGAGCTAAATTAGAGCAAATTAGCATAAATTCATAAGAATTCAAGTGTCCGCGATGTGTTTCAAAAACCGGCCGGTATTTCGTTTTAACCTTAACGATTATTTGTTTATTTGAAAAATTACTGATAAAAAGTTCACATTATCCATTGGAATGTGTTCTTTTCTGTAGAGAAATTGATAACCAAAGACGGCAACCAATAAAACATCTTACTGATCTAACAATAGGGTTTTTCTTTTAGGAAACATTAATGGATCTAGGCATTTATGAAAAGCTTACAATTAGCTTAGCGTAATATGTTTTAACTGGCAGATAAAACATAATATTGATAATTAATCACAAGAGCATGTATAAGCTGAGAAGGCGGTACAAGGTACAAGATCTAGGCGCAAAATAAACGAGCAATTATAAAGGCTGTGAGCGTTTCCTCGCACAATTTATCACTGCGCCGACAAGAAAGGTCATTTGATATGGCGCAATAATTGTCGAAATAATTAGCTTTCAAAGCTCAGATCATTGTTACCTTTACTTCTCAGAGCTTACCAATGCTTCACAACTTCACATTACAGCATGTTACTTCAAGGCTCAGGCACATGTAAGAGTTTTACTTTTATGGTTTTGAACATTTCTGAATATTTTACTAAATGGACGTATGTACTATAGTGCTCTTGTATATAATGGAGGTGACCATTGGCCAAGAGCCTAGCATTCCGCTGAGAATCAAAACCGTACGAGCACCGAAAAAAAATTAACTGAAAAAAACATAACCGTTTGTCAAAATGAACAATTCATTAGTCAAGCAAGAGGACAAATTAGTGTAGAGTGGGGATATTACAACAAAAGTGTGTGAGCAAGTGTGTGTGATATATTGGGGCGTCAGTTGCGTGTGTGAAAAAAAACAGAAAAGAAAAAGGCATAGTACAAATCAAAGCAAACAAAATACAATGCTAAGGATACAAGTTGAGACAACGTTGGGCCTAGTTCGAATGGGCTGAAAATAGCTTTATATTGAATACCTGAAATGGATACTAGAGAGAGAGAGAGAGAGAGAGAGAGAGAGGAGAAAAAAAAAACTAAAAACAAGAATTCCAACTCTTGCTCCCTCTTTATCTTTTCTCTTTCCATCTCTCTCTGTGTCTCCATCTCTCTCTCTCCCCCCCCCCCTCTCTCTCTCTCAAAGTTGACGAATGTCATGAAAGTTGTTTCGGAAGATCTCTACTGACCCAACAATAGCAATTAGTAAGCAAGTGCACAACTGACGTTCGATTCCAGAAGACGTGCACCGAAAACCAAACTCGGATCAATTTTTATGCAGATAAACCGAAAATTTTGCTTCGGTTACCAAATTATTGTCAAGATAAAATGACAAAAATGGGCATCATATAACTGGGCAAGGAAATGTCCAACTTCGAGCAATTTCTATCGGATAAAACTGCACAGGATCTCTGTGGAACAATGCATACTAGAAGTTACCACCCTAACGTATATGTGCGCACTGTCTTGAAGTGTTTTTATTGTACATATCTTGGGAGTCCTGAAAACCCGGCACGTATACCTACAAGCCTACAACTCTAGAATATGATCTGTCATCCATAATTGAAAGACACAGCTACCAAACAAAACATCAGTCGTATACAATACAACAGATTCAACAATAGGACGAAAGAAAAACAACGCAGTTTAAGCCTAAACTTTAATATGATTTCAAAAAAGACTAGAGCTCGGCGCGCGCTGCGCGCGCGCCTCGCTCTAGCGTTTTACGTTTTACTTGAGTGTTCGCGCAAGCCTTATATTTTATGTACTATTTTCCTTTTTTTCTGCGTTAAATGCGCGCCTGACATCATCGTTGAAGTTGATTTACATCATTAATATATCACTACGGTGAAGTTTGCACGTATACTTATTTTTGGCGTCATAGCTTCTGAAGCAGAAACGGTATTGCCCGTCTTAGTCGAATGCGCGTCTGACATCATCATTGAAGTTTATTTGAAGCATTACTATGTCGCTACGGGGAAGTTTGCACGTCGACTTATTTTTGACGTCATAGCTTCTGAAGCAGAAGACATGTTGCCCGTCTAAGTCAAATGCGCGTCTGACATGATCATTGAAGTTGATTTGCAGCATTACTATATCAATACGGTGGAGTTTGCACGTCGAATTATTTTTGACGTCATAGCTTCTGAAGCAGAAACGGTATTGCCCGTCTTAGTCGAATGCGCGTCTGACATCATCATTGAAGTTTATTTGAAGCATTACTATGTCGCTACGGTGAAGTTTGCACGTCGACTTATTTTTGACGTCACAGATTCTGAAGCAGAAGACATGTTTCTCGTCGAAGTCAAATGCGCGTCTGACATCATCATTGAAGTTGATTTGCAGCATTACTATATCACTACGGTGAAGATTGCACGTCGACTTATTTTTGACGTCATAGATTCTGAGCAGAAGACATGTTGCCCGTCTAAGTCAAATGCGCCTGACATCATCATTGAAGTTGATTTGCATCATTAATATATCACTACGGTTAAGTTTGCACGTCGACTTTTTTTGACGTCATGCTTCTGAAGCAATCATGTTGCCGTCTAAGTCAAATGCGCGTCTGAATCATCATTGAGTTGATTTGCAGCATTACTATAGCACTACGGTGAGTTGCACGTCGACTTATTTTTGACGTCATAGATTCTGAGCCAGAAGACATGTTGCCCGTCTAAGTCAAATGCGCGTCTGAATCATCATTGAAGTTGATTTGCAGCATTAATATCACACTGTGAAGTTTGCACGTCGACTTATTTTTGACGTCATGGCTTCTGAAGCAGAATACATGTTGCCCGTCTAAGTCCAATGCGCGTCTGACATCATCATTGAAGTTGATTTAGCATTACTATATCACTACGGTGAAGTTTGCACGTCGACTTATTTTGACGTCATAGATCTAAGCAGAAACGGTATTCCCGTCTGAGTCGAATCGCGTCTGATATCATCGTTGAGTTGATTTGCAGCATTACTATGTCGCTACGGTGAAGTTTGCACGCGACTTATTTTTGACGTCATAGCTTCTGAAGCAGAAACATGTTGCCCGTCTGAGTCAAATGCCCGTCTGACACATCATTGAAGTTGATTTGCAGCATTAATATATCATACGGTGAATTTTGCACGTCGACTTTTTTGACGTCATAGATTCTGAAGCAAAAGACATGTT